>JARQOD010012858.1:0-17999 GCA_033576555.1 Oophaga sylvatica | reverse complement strand
GTGAATGAGTTGCAATACTCTTAATCTGACTGTTTCAGGAATATACAGACGTTGTCCTGAATCCACGCACCATTCTTAAAGACAAGACTTACGTCCTTGGGGGTTGTGCCAAAAAGGAATCCGATGGTATGCTTCCTTGATGTCCTTAAGTAGGTCTTGATTATGAATTTACTCCTAGGAATCTAGAGTCAGGAAGAATAGTCTTAGGGGAGTAATTGGACGTGTCTCTGCTGAGTAAATCCTAGAGAGTGCATCAGCCTTTCCATTGCGCGATCCTGGTCTATAAGAGATGATAAATTAAATTGGTTTAAGAAAAGATTCCAGCGAGCTGGGCGAGGAGTCAGGCACTTAGCCGACCTGATAAATCAAGGTTACGATGGTCAGTCAGGACGACTATTTGCTGTGCAGCTCCCGAAGAAGGTGTCTCCATTCTTTGAAGGCGGCAATAATGGCCAACAATCTCTATTGCCCACATCGTAGTTCCTCTCAGCCGAAGACAACTGCTGGGAAAAGAGGCACAGGGATGCAAGACATTTTCTCACCTGTTCTCTGAGAGAGTATGCTCCAACGGCACAGTCTGAAGCATCCACCTCTATTATGAAGGCAAGCTCGGGTTGGGATGTACTAGGATAGGGTGCAGTGGTAAATTTATCTTTTAGACGGGAAAATGCTTCCTGGGCTTGGGGAGTCCAGGAAAACCTAGACTCTTTCCGGGTAAGTTGAGTGATAGGTGACACTACCTCAGAGAAATTTCTAATGAAACGTCTATAGAAGTGGCAAACCCGATGAAGCACTGTACCTCCTCACTTTCTGACTTGGCCAATCCTTGATGGCTTGGGTTTTGCTTCCATCCATACTAATTCCTTGTGTAGACAGTACATACCCAGAAATTGAATTTCGGTCCTATGGAATTCACACTTTTCAAGTTTGATGTAAAGATGATTTGTCTTAGACGTTCCAAGACCATTCTCACATGTCCATGATGTTCCTCTGTGGAGTTAGAAAAAATTAGAAATATCATCCAAAATAAATTACCACGAATGTATCTAGGAGATCCCTGAAGATGTCATTCACCAAGTGTTGGAAGTGGCGGGCGGTACTCAGACCAAAGGCATAACTAGATATTCAAAGTGTCCATAGCGTGACCTGAATGCAGTCTTCCATTCATCCCCAGGTCTAATACGGCTAAGTTATAGGCCCCACGAGATCTAGTTTAGAAAAAAATTTTGGCATGTCGCACTCTCTCCAATAACTCAGGGATTAAGGCAATGGATAACGGTTTCTAATAGTAACCTTATTGAGTTCCCTATAGTCTACGCATGGTCTCAGAGATCCATCTTTCTTCTTTACCAAGAAGATGGGTGCCCTGCAGGAGATGAAGAGGGGCGTATGAAGCCCTTGGCTAGATTTTCATCCATGTAATCCTTTAAAGCCTTTAGCTCGGGCCCGCCAGGGGGGTAGATCTTACCAAAAGGTATCTCTGCTCCAGGCAATATATTCAATTGGACAATCATATGGACGGTGAGGAGGAAGCTGGTCAGCGTTTCTTCTTGTCATAAATCCACATAGTCCTGGTATACAGCTGGTAGTTCAGGGATGACATGATTCCTTTAGGAACAGAGCAAGCTGAAACTTTTGGACTCATCTGTTTCTCTGGAAAGTGTAATTCCTTGGTCTCCCAGTTAATGGTAGGATTCTGAGCCTTGCAGCCATGGTAGCCCTAGAATAATGGGAAAGTGGGGAGAAGAGATAAGCATAAAAGGACAGTTTCTCTTGATGATCTTTACCCATAAGAACCCTCAAAGGCTCTGTTTCCTGATCCACTGGTCCAGGTCAGCAGGGAGCCATCCACAGTTTCCATCTGTACTGGAGTAGCCTTCTTCACTGAACGTATTCCTGTTTCAGAGCAAAGGAGACATCCATAAAATTTCCACTTGCCCCTGAGTCGATCATAGCAGAGCTAGACACCCAAGCTGAGTCAACCAGAGTTTGATGGAAAGAAAGCAATGAGAATTGTTTTTCTTACAACTCAGCTGGGACACCGCTGAGGAAACTTGAAAAATGGCAGCGTTTACACAGTCAACGTCCTCAGAGGGTAACGGAGTTTAAGTCCGAGAAATCAAGATCTGTTGCTGCAGATCTCTCTGGAGCCTGAGGCTCGGACCTGACAGATCCCCTCTCGCAACACTCAAATGAATGAGTGCTGCAGTAGTCTTACGAGAACGGCTGGGGCAGTTTATAATGAAGTGCCCTGACTTACCACAATAGAAACATAGATTCTCCTTAAAACGATGTTCCTTGCGTGCATCACTAACCCGTCGTTGAAAGAGTCTACCTGCATGGGTTCAGGTTCAGGTTCCCGTGTTAATCCTACTCAAAGGTTCCTTAGCTGGAGAGGAAGGTAGGAAAAGGTTAGTACGATTGCTTTCGAACCATCTCTCTTGCCTGCGTTCAGTCAGACGAGTATCAATACGGATGCAGTAGTTAATAAAGTCACCTAACGCAGTGGGAGGGTCGGCACGAGCAAGTTCATCCTTAATCAGTGGAGATAACCCCTTTCGAAAAATAGATTTTTTGGCGGCACTGTCCCAGGTGGTATCAAGGGCCCATCTCCTGAAATCCAAGGCATATTCAGCTACGAGTGCTTACCTTGGCGCAAAGCTAACTGGCTGCTTCAGCTGTTGCACCTCGATTGGGTCATCAAACACCTGCCCATGGCTGAAATAAAATCATCAAGGTGATTCAAACAATCATCCTCAGTCTCAATCAGAGGGTTTGCCCACATTAAAGACTTGTTGGTAAGCAACATAATTATATAGCACCTTAGATGTTCAGTGGAAAATTGTGAAGCATGGCAGAAAAAAAAGATTGCATTGATTAAAATCCCTGAATTTCTCACTTCACCGCCAAAACGAAAAGGGGGCAACTTGGGAATCCCAGCACTCGGGGCTACGGCAGGAGCCTGGACTCGCCCCCTCTAGAACCTCAATCCTGGCTCGCAAATCCTGGGTAGTCTGTCCAACCACTTGCAAATTGTGATTATTGAGTCCTGTAGATTTGTAAAACGGGTCTTTATATTCTGCAAATCTGCAAGGATATTATCAGTCACTCCGCAAAGTTCCTTATGCGGGCCTCCATTTTCCAGATCTTTTAAGACAGGATTACTGGAAGAAGAGGAGAGAAAAAAAACAATGTGTTCACCTGTGGCAACACTGCAGGGAGAAAAAAAAATTAAGGGAACTGCTCACCTGGAATGGTTGTGAGAAGTCACAACCACTATCATCACAGAAAGTTTCAACCAGACATCTGATATCCAGAGTTACAGCAGACAAAAAAGAGAAAAGAAGGAAAAAAAAAAAACAAAACAATAGTGTTTACCTGTGGTAACACTGCAAAAAGAAAAAAACTTAAGGGAATTGCTCACCTGGAATGGTTGTGAGAAGTCACAACCACTGTCATCACAGAAAGTACAACCGGACGTCTGATATCCACAGTACAGCAGACACAGCCTTCCAGACCCAGCAGACACTAACGTTTTGGCTTCAGAATCTTGTAATGTATGTAGTACAGTTCATATAGCGTCTTGTGCTTGGGTGCGATGAAAACACAGGAGTCACAGGTTTGATATAGAAAAGTCCTGTATTACTTCATACAAGTTGGCAGAAATAGTCACACAGTTTGCAGACACAGAAACAGGAGACACAGCAGGCCAGAGTAATCCAAGCTCAGCAATCACTCTCCAATACAGATTCAGGATCTTCTTCTCTGTTACCGTAAGTCCATGCAAACGTGGGTCTTTCAAAGAGCAGGGTTCAGAGTCCACAAGTGCTTCAGAGTTCCTCAGTAGGAATAGCTGGAGTACAAGGTCCAAGGCTTACAGGAGTCAAGTCACAGGTTCACTGCAGGCTAGATTCTGAAGCACTGATTGCTCAGCTGTGGCTGCTTAAGAAGCAAAGGAGAGAATCAGGGCGGGAACATGCAAGCTGGAAACTCCATTTTGACTGAGGGCAAGATAGCTGCAGCAAGACAGAAAGTAAAATGGCTGACGAACAAACTGAGTTTCAGGAATATATACATAGAACCTTACACCCAGTTCCAACAAAGTCTATGGCACACAGTACCCGGCAATACCAGGGTAGGGATTCTGTTTGTGACGCCAGTTGAATTGCCACAAGGGCAGTGGGGATACTTGGCACTGTGCTGCTTCTTAAAGGGAAAGTGTCACAGCAGCAGTGACCCTGTCTGTGGCCCTGGGCATTCAATAAAAAGGGGGTTGATGATGAAGGGGATAATAAAGTTTGTAATAAAGTGTTTGTGATGCCACCCGTGGTATTCGGTCAGGGGACTGACTTTGCCATGCAGATCCTCTGGGATAGTGATGGGGCAGCAAAGATGGTTAAGCTCTCCACGGGTAGGCTGTATCCCGGGCAGTTAGGGTATTAAAGGTGATGTTGGTAGTGAGTGTGGTGTAGGCAGGTGATGCAGGAAAGATTCAGAAGACACAGCAGGGTGCAGTTTCCTGTACCTTTTACTGAGCAATGCATGTACAGTCCGGAGCTCAGTTTAGAGTCGGTCAGCCTGAAAGCAAGTTGAGAATCTCCTTAGTCAAAAGAGTTGTGAGGCCTCCTCTCTAATGCTATTCTCTGAGGTACTTGTTGCTGTAAACTCTATCCAAGTCCCTTTTCTGTCTGATGCTTAGGTAGAACTCCACTCGCACGACAGGCAGCTATACCCTACTTCAGGGATCGCTCCTGTCTGGCATCTCCGGCTCACATGTGCTGCTGTGTCGTCGATATCAGTTGGGGACAGAGGATCTTCTGCCCTCGGATTCTGCTGCCGGGGCTTTAGTACCCACACAGCCTCAGGCTCCGGCGCCCGGTCACTGGTGCTATAGCCTAGGGTGAGCTCAGCTACAACTCTGCACCCGGACCTCTCCACACATCCTCTCTCACCCTTGTTCAGGCTTAACTCCTACTAACTTCCTGCTTCTGACCGAGAGAGCAGCTCCCCTGAAGTCAAATTTAGAGCTCCGCCTGCTTGCTTGGAGCAGGAACTGTGTTGTATGCTGGAACTATGTGGTAGGGGGATTTCTTCTTTGCTTCCAGACATGACATCACTCCCTCCTGGAGGGAGGCAAGGCCATTGTGGCAACTGAACTAGTGGGGTGCCACACAATAGAGCACATGAATTTACTTGTGATTAAATACTAGGATGCAATATGCTGACATGTAAGTTGGAGTCTTTTATGTGCAATTGGATATTTATGGTGAACATACCTGCTGGCAATAATAGCTGCGGTTTTAGTATTGTGATTAACATACCTCTGCATGAGCACTTCAGCAATGTTTGTAGTCATTTGCTGAAGTCTGGACTCTTTCTTTGGCACACTAAAGAAATGTTGTACTCTAAGTAGTTAATGATCTCTGGAAAGGAAAGAATTACTTTTGTGTGATAGGGAGTGATTTCAGTTCCTACCTCACCTAAGCGTGCATTAGTGTCCAGACTGTACCAAATTGAATTTTTACCAGATTCTGTGCAAATTGTAAATTTCTTATCTCTATTAGCAAATTGTTCTGTGCAATTCAGGATAAATAGGCATAAAATAATATTTAAATGCCAAATATGGCTATCTTTTCTATATAATGAATATCCTACTGCTATAGTCGTCTTCCCTGCTTTTGTGATTACTGGTTTGAGGCAGCCCTTTTTAATGTGTCTTGTTTGTCATTTTGAAATAAAGTAATTCTTAATTTTATTTATATATGTGTGACACTCTTGATATAACTACCTGAGTATAAAATAAAGACATAAGGAGACCGATCACTGATTTTAAACATATTTTATTAAATACAATCTTTACCTCTACCTAAGACCAATGATCCAGAAGAAGGCAAAAAACCTGGACACGCTCAGCCAATGTGTGTTTCAGGGAAAAAATTCCTTCTTGACCCCAAGAAAAGGCGATCAGTTCAAGAACCCTGGACCAAGGCTATACTACAACTAACTGACTGACATACAGGTCCTTCTCAAAAAATTAGCATATAGTGCTAAATTTCATTATTTACCATAATGTAATGATTACAATTAAACTTTCATATATTTTAGAATCATTACACACCAACTGAAATTTGTCAGGTCTTTTATTGTTTTAATACTGATGATTTTGGCATACAACTCCTGATAACCCAAAAAACCTGTCTCAAAAAATTAACATATTTCAACCGTCCAATAAAATAAAAGTGTTTTTTAAAAACAAACAAAAAAACCATCAAATAATAATGTTCAGTTATGCACTCAATACTTGGTCGGGAATCCTTTTGCAGAAATGACTGCTTCAATGCAGCGTGGCATGGAGGCAATCAGCCTGTGACACTGCTGAGGTGTTATGGAGGCCCAGGATGCTTCGATAGCGGCCTTAAGCTCATCCAGAGTGTTGGGTCTTGCGTCTCTCAACTTTCTCTTCACAATATCCCACAGATTCTCTATGGGGTTCAGGTCAGGAGAGTTGGCAGGCCAATTGAGCACAGTAATACCATGGTCAGTAAACCATTTACCAGTGGTTTTGGCACTGTGAGCAGGTGCCAGGTCGTGCTGAAAAATGAAATCTTCATCTCCATAAAGCATTTCAGCCGATGGAAGCATGAAGTGCTCCAAAATCTCCTGATAGCTAGCTGCATTGACCCTGCCCTTGATGAAACACAGTGGACCAACACCAGCAGCTGACATGGCACCCCACACCATCACTGACTGTGGGTACTTGACACTGGACTTCAGGCATTTTGGCATTTCCTTCTCCCCAGTCTTCCTCCAGACTCTGGCACCTTGATTTCCGAATGACATGCAAAATTTGCTTTCATCAGAAAAAAGTACTTGGGACCACTTAGCAACAGTCCAGTGCTGCTTCTCTGTAGCCCAGGTCAGGCGCTTCTGCCTCTGTTTATGGTTCAAAAGTGGCTTTACCTGGGAATGCGGCACCTGTAGCCCATTTCCTGCACACGCCTGTGCACGGTGGCTCTGGATGTTTCTACACCAGACTCAGTCCACTGCTTCCTCAGGTCCCCCTAGGTCTGGAATCGGTCCTTCTCCACAATCTTCCTCAGGGTCGGTCACCTCTTCTCGTTGTACAGCGTTTTCTGCCACATTGTTTCCTTCCAACAGACTTCCCATTGAGGTGCCTTGATACAGCACTCTGGGAACAGCCTATTTGTTGAGAAATTTCTTTCTGGGTCTTGCCCTCTTGCTTGAGAGTGTCAATGATGGCCTTCTTGACATCAGTCAGGTCGCTAGTCTTACCATGATGGGGGTTTTGAGTAATGAACCAGGCAGGGAGTTTTTAAAAGCCTCAGGAATCTTTTGCATGTGTTTAGAGTTAATTAGTTGATTCAGAAGATTAGGGTAATAGGTTGTTTAGAGAACCTTTTCTTGATATGCTAATTTTTTGAGACAGGTTTTTTGGGTTATCAGGAGTTGTATGCCAAAATCATCAGTATTAAAACAATAAAAGACCTGACAAATTTCAGTTGGTGTGTAATGAATCTAAAATATATGAAAGTTTAATTGTAATCATTACATTATGGAAAATAATGAAATTTAGCACTATATGCTAATTTTTTGAGAAGGACCTGTATATAGAGAGCAACAATATTCAATATGGCGACTCGTTTCCGGATAGCAGATCTTCTTTGTCTTGGTAACACGCCTCACCTTTCCTCATCAGATCAGACCTTGGAGATCATAGCTTGATTACGTTCATCTCCCCTGTAAAAAAACTGAACACTACCCCCCTACAAACACTACCCCGCTACAAACACTACCCCCAATATACAGAACACTACCCCCCTACAAACACTACCCTGCTACAAACACTACCCCCAATATACAGAACACTACCCCCCTACAAACACTACCCCAATATACAGAACACTACCCCCCTACAAACACTACCCCAATAAACAGAACACTACCCCCTACAAACACTACCCCAAGATACAGAACACTACCCCCCTACAAACACTACCCCCAATATACAGAACACTACCCCCCCTACAAACACTACCCCTCAATATACAGAACACTACCCCCTACAAACACTACCCCCTACAAACACTACCCCAATATACAGAACACTACCCCCCTACAAACACTACCCCAATATACAGAACACTACCCCCTACAAACACTACCCCAATAAACAGAACACTACCCCCCCTACAAACACTACCCCCAATAAACAGAACACTACCCCCTACAAACACTACCCCTAATAAACAGAACACTACCCCCTACAAACACTACCCCTCAATATACAGAACACTACCCCTACAAACACTACCCCAATATACAGAACACTACCCCCCTACAAACACTACCCCCATCAAACAGAACATTACCCCCTACAAACACTACCCCAATATACAGAACACTACCCCCTACAAACACTACCCCCAATATACAGAACACTACCCCCCTACAAACACTACCCCAAGATACAGAACACTACCCCCCTACAAACACTACCCCCAATATACAGAACACTACCCCCTACAAACATTACCCCTCAATATACAGAACACTACCCCCTACAAACACTACCCCAATATACAGAATACTACCCCCTACAAACACTACCCCAATATACAGAACACTACCCCCCTACAAACACTACCCCCAATATACAGAACACTACCCCCCTACAAACACTACCCCCAATATACAGAACACTACCCCCTACAAACACTACCCCCAATATACAGAACACTACCTCCTACAAACACTACCCCAATATACAGAACACTACCCCCCTACAAACACTACCCCAATATACAGAACACTACCCCCCTACAAACACTACCCCAATATACAGAACACTACCCCCCTACAAACACTACCCCCAATATACAGAACACTACCCCCCTACAAACACTACCCCCAATATACAGAACACTACCCCCCTACAAACACTACCCCCAATATACAGAACACTACCCCCACAAACACACACCCCTCAATATACAGAACACTACCCCCTACAAACACTACCCCTTAATATACAGAACACTACCCCCTACAAACACTACCCCCAATATACAGAACACTACCCCTACAAACACCACCCCTCAATATACAGAACACTACCCCCTACAAACACTACCCCTTAATATACAGAACACTACCCCTCTACAAATACTACCCCTTAATATACAGAACACTACCCCCCTACAAACACTACCCCCAATATACAGAACACTACCCCCCTACAAACACTACCCCTAATATACAGAACACTACCCCCTACAAATATTACCCCTTAATATACAGAAACACTACCCCCTACAAACACTACCCCCAATAAACACAACACTACCCCCTACAAATATTACCCCTTAATATACAGAACACTACCCCTACAAACACTAACCAATATACAGAACACTACCCCCCAATATACAGAACACTACCCCCAATATACAGAACACTACCCCCTACAAACACAACCCCAATATACAGAACACTACCCCCCTACAAACACTACCCCCAATATACAGAACACTACCCCCGCTACAAACACTACCCCAATATACAGAACACTACCCCCGGTACAAACACTACCCCAATATACAGAACACTACCCCAATATACAGAACACTACCCCCTATAAACACTACCCCCAATTATACAGAACACTACCCCTACAAACACTACCCCAATATACAGAACACTACCCCCTATAAACACTACCCCAATATACAGAACACTACCCCTACAAACACTACCCCAATATACAGAACACTACCCCCGCTACAAACACTACCCCTATAAACACTACCCCCAATATACAGAACACTACCCCTACAAACACTACCCCAATATACAGAACACTACCCCGCTACAAACACTACCCCTATAAACACTACCCCCAATATACAGAACACTACCCTACAAACACTACCCCAATATACAGAACACTACCCCTATAAACACTACCCCCAATATACAGAACACTACCCCTACAAACACTACCCCCAATATACAGAACACTACCCCCCTACAAACACTACCCCCAATATACAGAACACTACCCCCCTACAAACACTACCCCAATATACAGAACACTACCCCTATAAACACTACCCCCCAATATACAGACATAGCAGTTATATCATATCAGGGCCCTTATACAGTTTGATACAGCAGATTCCTAAACAATATGATGTCATGATGCCCTGATTCCAGAATTAGATCCATATAATCAGTATATGACATCATAAGACACAAAATATAATGGACAGACATATAAAATGATTCACACTAAATAATATGTGGCTCTCTTTAGATTCTTCAGTCTTCCTTCCAGGATCCAGATTCTCTCCCTGGTAAGAAAATAATATAAGAAGTATCAGTATAAAACCTGTAGAAAAGCGTCATAACTATATTGCACTTTATGCCAGATAATCAAGCCCTCTTTTCTCTGCATTTTTAAGCTTTGACATAGACACTTAAAAATGGTGAAATAAATTTAATTTAAAAAAATGTGGCAAATGCAGCTATTATAGAGTAAAATAATAGGAAAATAAATTGAAAATAGATAAAGAAAGTCAAGTCAATAATAATTATTTCCCAATGTGAGTACACAACGCTCTCCCATGTGGGAATTATGTAATTTTTGCCCCAATATCTTACATTTAAGTGACAACCCACACAATTGTGACGCACGATCCCTTGAAGTTCACAAATGTAGCTTCCTGTAGTTTATCGAGTGCACTTTGGCGACCCTCATCTATAGCCGGATGTCCATGCTGCATAGAACAATCTGGCTCCAATTCTGATGCTGTCACATAGAACCTTTCACCAGTCAGATTTACAGTCAAGCTGAGAATAACTTAAGCCATCAACTGTAATTTGATGTCCATATACCCCTCTTGTGCTACGTTCAGCTATGAGTAACCAATGGCTCCTTATTTATGATTCACATAATCCCCAGGACTTCCATTGTCTGTTATCATTCCATGGATTCATGCAGTAGGTAACAGTGCCTCCACTATTTGATGATGTCACATATACCCCAGTCATTGTGACGCTCAGCTGTGAGGTAACAATGGCCTCCTGTATTTGAGATGTCACATATGACCCCAGTCATTGGACTCATGCTGAAGGTAACAAGCCTCCGTATTTGATGATGTCACATATGACCCTCAGTCATTGTGACGTCATGCTGTGAGGTAACAATGGCCTCCTGTATTTGATGATGTCACATATGACCCCAGTCATTGTGACGTCATGCTCTGAGGTAACATGGCCTCCTGTATTTGATGATGTCACATATGACCCTCAGTATTCGTGACGTCATGCTGTGAGGTAACAATGGCCTCCAGTATTTGATGATGTCACATATGACCCACAGTCATTGTGACGTCATGCTGTGAGGTAACAAGGCCTCCTGTATTTGATGATGTCACATATGACCCCAGTCATTGTGACGTCATGTTCTGAGGTAACAATGGCCTCCTGTATTTGACGATGTCACATATGACCCCAGTCATGTGATGTCATGCTTGGTAAATGGCCTCAGTATTGATGATGACGGTGAGGTAACAATGGCCTCCTGTATTTGATGATGTCACATATGACCCACAGTCATTGTGACGTCATGCTGTGAGGTAACAACGGCCTCCTGTATTTGATGATGTCACATATGACCCACAGTCATTGTGACGTCATGCTCTGAGGTAACAATGGCCTCCTGTATTTGATGATGTCACATATGACCCTCAGTCATTGTGATGTCATGCTGTGAGGTAACAATGGCCTCCAGTATTTGATGATGTCACATATGACCCACAGTCATTGTGACGTCATGCTCTGAGATAACAATGGCCTCCTGTATTTATGATGTCACATATGACCCACAGTCATTGTGACATCATGCTGTGAGGTAACAATGGCCTCCTGTATTTGATATGTAATGCCTCATCATGGGTTATGACCCTCAGTCATTGGATCGTCAAGGGCCTCGTATTGAGGTAACCAATTGTGCCTCAGCACCTCGTATTTGATGATGTCACATATGACCCACAGTCATTGTGACGTCATGCTGTGAGGTAACAACGGCCTTTATTGATGATTCACATATGCCTCATCATTGTGACGTCATGCGTGAGGTAACAATGGCCCTGTATTTGATGATGTCCATATGACCCCAGTCATTGTGACGTCATGCTCTGAGGTAACAATGGCCTCCTGTATTTGATGATGTCACATATGACCCACAGTCATTGTGACGTCATGCTGTGAGGTAACAATGGCCTCCTGTATTGATGATGATGTCACATATGACCCACAGTCATTGTGAGTCATGCTGTGAGGTAACAATGGCCTCCGTATTTGATGATGTCACATATGACCACAGTCATTGTGACGTCATGCTGTGAGGTAACAATGGCCTCCTGTATTTGATGATGTCACATATGACCCACAGTCATTGTGACGTCATGCTGTGAGGTAACAACGGCCTCCTGTATTTGATGATGTCACATATGACCCACAGTCATTGTGACGTCACGCTGTGAGGTATCAATGGCCTCCTGTATTTGATGATGTCACATATGACCCTCAGTCATTGTGACGTCATGCTGTGAGGTAACAACGGCCTCCTGTATTTGATGATGTCACATATGACCCACAGTCATTGTGATGTCATGCTCTGAGGTAACAATGGCCTCCTGTATTTGTGATGTCACATATGACCCACAGTCATTGTGACGTCATGCTGTGAGGTAACAAGGCCTCCGTATCTGATGATGTCACATATGAACCACAGTCATTGTGACTCATGCTGTGAGGTAACAACGGCCTCCTGTATTTGATGATGTCCATATGACCCACAGTCATTGTGACATCATGCTCTGGGTAACAATGGCCTCCTGTATTGATGATGTCACATATGACCCTCAGTCATTGGATGTCATGCTGTGAGGTAACAATGGCCTCCAGTATTTGATGATGTCACAATATGACCCACAGTCATTGTGATGTCATGCTGTGAGGTAACAACGGCCTCCTGTATTTGATATGTCACATATGACCCTCAGTCATTGTGACGTCATGCTGTGAGGTAACAATGGCCTCCTGTATTTGATGATGTCACATATGACCCACATCATTGTGACGTCATGCTGTGAGGTAACAATGGCCTCCTGTATTTGATGATGTCACATATGACCCACAGTCATTGTGACGTCATGCTGTGAGGTAACAATGGCCTCCTGTATTTGATGATTTCACAATGACCCACAGTCATTGTGACGTCATGCTGTGAGGTAACAACGGCCTCCTATATTTGATGATGTCACATATGACCCACAGTCATTGTGACGTCATGCTGTGAGGTAACAATGGCCTCCTGTATTTGATGATGTCACATATGACCCACAGTCATTGTGACGTCATGCTGTGAGGTAACAACGGCCTCCTGTATTTGATGATGACAATATGACCCTCAGTCATTGTGACGTCATGCTGTGAGGTAACAATGGCCTTCTGTATTTGATGATGTTACATATGACCCACAGTCATTGTGACATCATGCTGTGAGGTAACAGTGGCCTCCAGTATTTGATGATGTCACATATGACCATGAGTGATATCTCCACAGGTGTTAATATTGATAACGAGTAGTAATAATATGGCAGATCACGTTGGTCACCATCAAGGCTGGAGGAGCCGGGCGATTAAGGGAAAGTTCTCAAAAGTAAAAAGCATTTAACAAGATCATTGATTGTTTCTGTGCTGGTGATACATCAGCAATGCACAAATGACATGTAAGAGCAGGAATCATTGTCTATTTTCACACATTTTGTAGTGCAGGGACTATGGACATTCCACGTTTTGTGGTACTACAACCACAGCATTCTCAGCGTAGAGCACAGGATAAATATGAAGTAAAGAATTGCTTTTCATTTATTTTTTTCATGATATTCACGATGCGGTAAAGTGATAAGACAGCTTTAATTCTTTATTCCAGTACATTTACAGCGATACACGATTAACCCTTCACCCCCAAGGGTGGTTTGCACGTTAATGACCGGGCCAATTTTTACAATTCTGACCACTGTCTCTTTATGAGGTTATAACTCTGGAACGCTTCAAACGGATCTTCGCGATTCTGAGATTGTTTTCTCGTGACATATTGTACTCATGTTAGTGGTAAAATTTCTTCGATATAACTTGCGTTTATTTTTGAAAAAAAAAAGCAAATATGGCGAAAATTTTGAAAATTTTGCAATTTTCAAACTTTGAATTTTTATTCCCTTAAAACAGAGAAATATATCACACAAAATAGTTAAGAAATAACATTTCCCACATGTCTACTTTACATCAGCACAATTTTGGAACCAAATTTTTTTTTGTTAGGAAGTTATAAGGGTTAAAAGTTGACCAGCGATTTCTCATTTTTACAACAAAATTTACAAACCATTTTTTTTAGGGACCACCTCACATTTGAAGTCACTTTGAGGGGTCTATATGGCAGAAAATACCCAAAAGTGACACCATTCTAAAAACTGCACCCCTCAAGGTACTCAAAACCACATTCAAGAAGTTTATTAACCCTTCAGGTGCTTCACAGTAACTAAAGCAACGTGGAAGGAAAAAATGAATATTTTACTTTTTAGCCACAAAAATGATCTTTTACAAACTTTTTTTTATTTTCACAAGGGTAAAAGGAGAAAATGGACAGAAAAGGTTGTTATGCAATTTCTCCTGAGTACGCCAATACCCCATATGGGGGGAAAACCACTGTTTGGGCACACGACAGAGCTCGTAAGGGAAGGAGCGACGTTTGACTTTTTCAAACTAAAATTGGCTGAATTTAGATTGGATGCCATGTCGCGTTTGGAGAGCCCCTGATGCGCCTAAACAGTGGAAACCCCCCACAAGTGACACCATTTTGGAAACTAGACCCCCTAAGGTACTTATCTAGATCTGTTGTGAGCACTTTGAACCCTCAAGTGTTTCACAAAAGTTTATAAAGCCTGGGTGTGAAAAAAAAAATAATACATTTTCCACAAAAAATGATTTTTTTAGTCCAAATTTTTGAATTTTCCCAAGGAAATTGGACCCCAAAAGTTGTTGTCCAATTTGTCCTGAGTACGCTGATACCCCATATGTGGGGGGGGGAAACTTGTTTTGGGCGCACGGCCAGGGCTTGGAAAGGAAAGTAGTAACGTTTTGGAATGCAGACGTTAATGGGGGTCATGTTCCGTTTGCAGTGCCCCAGATGAGCCTAAACAGTGGAAACCCCCCACAAGTGACCCCATTTTGGAAACTAGACCCCCTAAGGAACTTATCTAGATCTTGGTGAGCACTTTGAACCCCCAAGTGCTTCACACAAGTTTTATAATGCCCGGGCATGAAAAAAAAAATCCTATTTTTTTCCCACAAAAATTATCTTTTAGTCACTAATTTTTTATTTTCCCAAGGGTAACAGGAGAAATTGGACACATAAGTTGTTGTACAATTTGTCCTGAGTACGCTGATACCCCATATGTGGGGGGGGAACCACTGTTTGGGCGCAGGCAGAGCTCGGAATGGAAGGAGCACCATTTGACTTTTTCCAACCAAAATTGGCTGGAATTGAGTTTGGATGCCATGTTGCATTTGGAGAGCCCCTGATGTGCCTAAACAGTGGAAACCCCCCACAAATGACCCCATTTGGGAAACTAGACCCCTAAGGAACTTATCTAGATTTTTGATGAGCAATTTGAACCCCCAAGGCTTCACACAAGTTTAAAAACGTAGAGCCGTAAAATTTTTAAAAATATATTTTTCCACAAAAATGATCTTTTCACCCCAATTTTTATTTTTCCAAGGTAACAAGACTCCCAAAAGTTATTGTGCAATTTGCCCTTTAGTGCGCTTATACCCCATATGTGGGGGTAAACCACTGTTTGGGTGCATGGCAGGAGTTTGGAAGGGAAGGAGCGCCGTCTGACTTTTTCAACGCAAAAATTGGTGGACGCCATGTCGTGTTTGGGGGAGCTCTGATCTGCCTAAACAGTGGAACCCCCATAAATGACACCATTTTGGAAACTATACCCCTCAAGGAATTTTATCTAGATGTGTGGGTGAGCCTTTTGAACCCCGAAGGTTCACAGAAGTTTATAACCACACCCCCGTAAAATAAAAAATCTTTTTTTTTTTACAAAAATGTTTTTTTCCCCGCCCCAATATTTTATTTTCAAAGGGTAACAGGAAAAAATTGGACCCAAAAGTTGTTGTCCAATTTGTCCTGAGTACGTGATAACCCAATATGTGGGAGAAAACTACTGAATGGGCGCAGTCAGGGCTGGAAGGGGAAGTGGACTTTTTTGGATTGCAGACTTTGATGGAATGGTCTGGGTGTTTTCAGTCCCCATTTGGAGCCCCCTGATGCCCCCTAAACAGTGGAAACCCCCCAACAAGGGGACCCCATTTTGGAAAATAGACCCCAAAAGGAACTTATCTAGATGTGGGGTTTTGAGCATTTTAAAAACCCCCCAAAGTGCTTCACAGAAGTTTATAACGCACAGCCTAAAAATAAAAAATCTTTTTTTTTTTTTGCAAAAATGTTTTTTTCGCCCCAATATTTTATTTTTCCAAGGGTAACAGGAGAAATTGGCCCCCAAAAGTTGTTGCCCAATTTGTCCTGATACGCTGATCCCAATATGTGGGAGAAAACTACGTTGGGTACACGTTGGGGCTCGGAAGGGAAGTAGTGACTTTTGGATTTGCAGACTTTGATGGAATGGCTGGGGGGTCATGTCGATTTGGAGAGCCCTGATGCCCTAAACAGTGGAAAATTCCCAACAAGTGACCCCTTTTTTGGAAAATAGACCCCACAAGGAACTTATCTAGGTGTGTGGGGAGCGCATGAAGCCCCAAGTGCTTCACAGAAGTTTATAATGTACGCCTTAAAAACAAAAAAATAATTTTTTTTGTCAAAAATGATATTTTCCCCCCCAGTTTTTTATTTTCCCAAGGGTAAACAGAAGAAATAGGAAAATTGCACAATAACTCTTGGGGTCCAGAGTACGCTGATACCCCATATGTGGGGATAAACTACTGTTTGGACGCATGCAGAGCTCAGAAGTGAAGGCACCTTTTGGGCTTTTTCAACGCAGAATTGGCTGGAATTAGATCAGCGCCATGTCACATTTGGAGAGCCCCTGAGTGCCTAAACAGGGGAAAACCCCCCCAATTCAACTCCAACCCTAACCCCAAACACACCCCTAACCCAGTCCCAACCCTAACCACAAACCTAACCCTAACAACCCCTAAACCCAACCCTAACCCTAATCCTAACTTTAGCGCCAACCCTAACCTAAACTTTAGCCCAAAACCCCAACCCTAACCTAATGGGAAAATGGAAAAAAAATACATTTTTTTAATTTTATTATTTTTCCCTAACTAAGGGGGTGATAAAGGGGGGTTTGATTTTTCTATTTATAGCGGGTTTTTAGATTGGCAGCTGTCACGCTAAAAGCGCTTTTATTGCAAAAATAGTTTTTTTAATCGCCACAAATTTTTAAAGCTATAATTTTTGCATATTTTGGGGCCCACAGATCATGTGAGGTCTTTTTTTTTGCGGTACGAGGTGACGTTTTTTTTTGGGACCATTTTTTTAGCAGGTGACATTTTTGATCGCTTTTTATTTCGATTTTTGGGAGGTTAAATGAACCAAAAATCAGCAATTCATGAAATTTTTTTTGGGGGAGGCGTTTTGTGGAAAATTGATAAAGCGTTTGATTCTTGGGTCAGTACGATTATGGCGATACCTCATTTATATCATTTTTTTATGTTTTGGCGCTTTTATAGAATAAAAACAATTTTATTAAAAAAAATTATTTTTGCATCGCTTTATTCCGAGCATAACTTTTTATTTTTTTGTGATGTTCTGTATGGTGGCCCCTTTTTTTTGCGGGACAAATGACGTTTTCCGCGGTCCATGTTTTTTTATTTTTTTC
>JARQOD010012857.1:0-18003 GCA_033576555.1 Oophaga sylvatica | reverse complement strand
TCCGCGGCGGATTTTGTGGGGTCCGCGGGGGGATTTTGCTGTGTCGCGGGGTTTTGCTGCTGATCAGGGCGGATTTTGCTGGGATCGCGGGGATTTTGCTGGGTCCCGGGGATTTTGCTGCTGATCGCGGTGTTTTGTGCGGATCCGCGGGGATATTGTGCTGACCCGCGGCGGATATTGCTGCTGTCCGCGGCGGTATTGTGCTGACCCGGGGGAAATATTTGTGTGACCCTGCTGATTTTGTGTGTCGCGGTGATTTTGCCCCCTGATTTTGCTGGGTCGCGGCGGAATATTGTGCTGACCCGCGGCGGATATTGTGTGTTTCCACGGAAAGATTTTGTTGATCGTGGGGGAAATTTTGCTGGGACCCCGGGCGGATTTTGCTGGGACCCCGCGGCGGATTTTGCTGCGGATCGCGGCGGATTTTGCTGCGGTCCGGCTTTTGCTGCTGCGGGGGTTTTTGCTGGGTTGGGGATTTGCGGGGTCCTGCAGTGCCGTCATTCAGGGGACGGAGCTCGGACCGGGTGCAGGTTGGGCTCCGTACCTAACCCAGATGAATATTGCTGATTCTCTGCGCTAGCGGGTAGATACGCGATCGCGTTTATGCTTTACGTTACCAGCCGGTCAACACTACGTTTTGAACGGATGGTAAAACGCATTTGACCAGCCTTAGGGTTGGGGTTACTTGGGTTAAGGTTAGAATTAGGGTTAGGGCTGGAATTTGGGTTTGGGTTGGAATTAGGGTTAGGGTTGGAATTAGGGTTAGGTTTTGTGGTTAGGTTTAGGTTGAGTTGGGATTAGGGTTAGGGGTGTGTTGGGGTTTGGGTTAGGGTTAGGGTTTGTATTAGGTTAGGTGTGTGTAGGGGTTAGGGTGGGGTTAGGGGTGTTTTGGGGGTTTAGGTTGTGTTGGGGTTAAAGTTGGGTTAGAATTGGGGATTTCCACTATTTAGGAAAATGGGGGTCTCTAGCGACATGGCGCCCCCATAATTCCTGCAAATTTTGCGTTCAAAAAGTCAAACAGTGCTCGTTTCCAAGCCCGAGTATGCCCAAAAGTGGTTTATCCCATATGGGGTATCAGCGTACTCGGGAAAAATTGACAAAACTTTGGGGGTTTCTAATTTTCCTGTTAAATTGGGAAAAAAAATTGGGGATAAAAATTTTTTTTGTGGAAAAAAAAATGATTTTATATTTTCCGGTTGCGTTATAAATTCTGTGAAGGTTGGAGATTAAAAGTGTTTACACATTATAGGAGTTCCTTAGGGGTCAGTTTCAAAATTGGGGTCACTTGTGGGGAGTTTCTTGTTTGGCCTTAGGGACTCTGCAAGGAAAGCGCCGAAAGACCTTTCCTTCAAGTGGGCATTTCAAAGTAAATATTTTCCATCCGACCCCGAGTGTGGCCCATCATTTAGTTTTCTCCAATTTTGGGATATCAGCATCTAGGAAAATTGGAAACAACTTTGGGGTCTAATTTTTATGTTACCTTGGGAAAATAAAAAATGGGGGATAAAAGACCCTGATTGTGGAAAAAATATGATTTTTTTATTTTCATGCCCGGGCGTTTTATAAACTTCTGTGTAAACCTTTGGGGGTTTCAAAGTGTACCCACACAATTTAGTAACTTTTTGTGGGGTCTAGTTTCCAAAGGGGTCACTTGGGGGGGGTTTTATGTTTAGGCACACGGGTCTGCAAACGTAACAAATGCCCGCAGACCATTCTCAAGTCGGCATTTCAAAGGTCATACTCCCTTCCCAGCCCGCGTGTGCCAAACATGGTTCCCCCCCATATGGGGTACTAGCGTTTTGGACAAATGGACAACAAATTTTGGGGTCCATTTCTCCTGAACCATGTGAAATAAAAAATAGTGGGCTAAAAAAATCATTTTTTTTAGAAAAAAATGATTTTTTTTTTCACGGCCTGCGTTATAAACTTTGTGAAGCCTGGGGGTTAAAGTGTCACTTGCTCTAGATAATTTCCTTAGGGGGTTAGTTTCCAAAATGGGGTCAATTGTGGGGGAGCTCCAATGTTTAGGGCCACAGGAACTCTAAATGCGACATGGCAACCGCTAATTTCCGATTTTTTCCATCAAAAAGTCAAATGGCGTCCTTCCTTCTGAGCCTGCCGTGCGCCCAAACACGTGGTTTATGACCACATATGAGGTATCTGGGGTACTCAGGAGGAAATTGCCAAACAAATTTTGGATCCAATTTATTGTTGCCCCTGTGAAAATGAAAAACTGAGGCTTTTAAAAGAAATTTTTGTGAAAAAAAAGTATTTCTTTTTTTTTAAGGGTCAATTTGTGAAGACCTGGGGGTTCAAAAGTGCTCACTATGAAATTAGTAGTTCCTTAGGGGGTCTAAATTTCCAAAATGGGGTCCCCTTGTGGGGAGCCCAATGTTTAGGCACACAGGGATCTCCAAATGCGACTGGCAACCGTAAATATTCCAGATATTTGCCATTCAAAAAGTTTAAATGGCGCTCCTTCCTTCTGAGCCCCGCGTGCGCCCCTAAGTGGTTTATGACCATATGAGGATCTGTGTATCAGGAGAAATTGACAACAAATTTTAGGATCCAATTTTACTGTTTTCCATGTGAAAATGAAAAAAAAACTGAGGCTAAAAGAAATTTTTTTGTGAAAAAAAAGTTTTTTTTTTAAGGATCAATTTGTGAACACTGGGGGTTAAAGTGTCACTATTTCATCTAGATAAATTCCTTAGGGGGTCTTTGTTTCCAAAATGGGGTCACTTGTGGGGGAGCTCCCAAGTTTAGGCACACAGGGATCTCAAATGCGACATGGCAACCGTAAATTTTTCCGCATATTTTCCATTTAAAAAGTCAAATGGCACTCCTTCCTTCTGAGCCCTGCCTTGCGCCCAAAAAAATGGTTTTATGCCACATTTGAGGGATTGTGTTTTAGGAGAAATTGCCCAACAAATTTTAGGATCCAATTTATACTGTTGCCCATGTGAAAATGAAAAAATTTAGGCTAAAGGGAAATTTTTGTGAAAAAAAGTATTTCTTTTTTTTACAGATCAATTTGTGAAGCACCTGGGGGTTCAAAGTGATCACTAAGCATCTAGATAAGTTCCTTAGGGGGTATAGTTTCAAAATGGGGTCACTTGTGGGGGAGCTCCAATGTTTAGGACACAGGGACTCTCCAAATGCAACATGGCAACGCTAAATATTCCAGCATATTTTCCCATTCAAAAAGTCAAATGGTGTCCTTCCCTTCTGAGCCTGCCGTGCGCCCATACAGTGGTTTATGACCACTTATGAGGTATCTGTGTATCAGGAAAAATTTTCTCAACAAATTTTAGGATCCATTTACCCTGTTGTCCATGTAAAAATGAAAAAATTGATGCTAAAAGAAAATTTTTGTTGGAAAAATTAAATGTCCATTTTTTCCTTCATGTTGCTTTAATTCCTGTGAAGCACTGAAGGGTTAATAATCTTCTTGAATGTAGTTTTGAGTACTTGAGGGGTGCAGTTTTTATAATGGTGTCACTTTTGGATATTTTCTGCCATATAGACCCTCAAAGTGACTTCAAATGTGAGGTGGTCCCTAAAAAAAAATGGTTTGTAAATTTTGCTGTAAAAATGAGAAATCGTGGTCAACTTTTAACCCTTATAACTTCCTAACAAAAAAAAATGTTGTTCCCAAAATTGTGTGATGTAAAGTAGACATGTGGAAAATGTTATTTATTAACTATTTTGTGCCACATAACTCTCTGGTTTTAACATAATAAAAATAAAAATTTAAAAATTACAAAATTTTCAAAATTTTCACCAAATTTCCATTTTTTTCACAAATAAACGCAAAAATTTCAACCTAAATTTACACTAACATGAAGCCCAATATGTCACGAAAAAACATCTCTCAGAATCGCTAGGATCCGTTGAAGCGTTCCTGAGTTATTACCTCATAAAGGGACACTGGTCAGAATTGCAAAAAATGGCAAGGTCTTTTAAGGTCAAAATAGGCTGGGTCATGAAGGGGTTAAGGCACATTAGATAAGTTCCTTGAGGGGTTAGTTTCAAATAGGGGTTACTTGTGAGGCATTTCACTGTTTAAGACACCAGGGGCTCTCCAAATGAGACATGACGCCGCAGACCATTCCATCAAAGTCTACATTCAAACGTCACTACTTCCCTTCCGAGCTCTGCATGGCCCAAACAGTAGTTTATCTCACATATGGGGGTACCAGTGTACTCAGGACAAATTGGACAACAACTCTTGGGTATAGAAAAAAATGAAAATTCATCAGCTCACCCAGATTATCCATAGTTCCAAGTTCTGGTCCGCACGGACTGGCTGAGCATCCGCAAGGAGGTAATCAGAAAGCAGGTGAATTCCAGCAGGATCCACAGGAAATCTTGATTGCTTAAAAAATAACTTTTATTTGTGTCATAAAATCAGAACAATTTGTTCAATGAAAAAGAAGCCTAACAGCACAAACACACATGGCAGCGTAATCCAACGCGTTTCGACTCTAGGTTTTAATCATGGTTATGGTGACATGAACACTGTTCACACTATATAACATACTTCCCATTCCAATCAGGTGTTTCAATCATGAAAATTGCTGCAGATTCATTGATATGTAAAATAGCTGCATAATAAACAGGAAAGCACATTATGTCCATGACAAAAGAAAACAATAAAAACATATAAATCTTTCAAGAAAGATCAAAAAAAATAAACATAGTTCACAATGGGAGAAGATTGTATGTGAATTGTAAGCGGGAAAAAATATTTTTTGTATATTTTTAATATTGTAAAATCAAATCCTGTCTTTAATTTAATCCATTCGGAATTCTTGTTTCTAAAGTGAATATCCAGAAGATTCTTATTGAGAAGTTTACGTTTATGATCACCCCTCTATGAGGACGGTATACTTTTCAATAGCACAACATTTTAAACCGCTTACATCTCCTTGTGAACTCTGGCAAAATGTTTGGAAACCGCTGATGAGGAAAATACTTGAGGATTGGCAGCATCTGATATATGTCGTCTATCCTGGTTTTTAGTGCACAAGTAGTGCAGCCGACATACTGCAATCTACATATAATACATTCCACAAGATAAAGACATAATTATCATTACAATTAATAAAATCACGAATGTGATATATATTAGAATTGTGCACAGATTGGAATGTGTTGTCTTATTCACATGATGCCATGCAATACATCATTTAGCTCCACATCCAAAAAAACCTGTAAATTCAACCACGTTTTTTTTTCCTTTTTTTTGTGTTATATTTACTCAAAAAGACTAGGTGATAGCAAGGATCCAGAGTGGGGGCTTTTTTTGCTAAAAATCTGAATCATGACCAAGAATTTCTTTTAATCTCAAATCTGATTCAATGTTGGGAGATATTTTTGATAATTTTCACAATATTTTATATTGAGGGCTATATTTGTTGAAAAAGTTATGCCCGAAAATGGTCCTCATTTTTGTTTTTAGATTTGTATAATTAGGTCTTCGGTCTGTGTTGTCTATCCTAACCTTTCCCTTTTTGAGACACCAATCTGGGTATCCTCTATCTGATAATCTATTAAGGGTTTTATTGCATTCTTTTTAAAAAAAATTTCATCAGAACAATTACATTTTATTCTGGTAAGTTCCCCAAACGGTATATTAAATTTCACATGTGGCGGATGGCATGGTTGCGCTGCTAAATGGTATTACTTGCTGTGGGCTTCCTGAAGGGGGCAATGTTGTTTTTATTTCTATCCCAATCCACCTGTAATTTTAAATCCAAAAATTTATCTCACTTTTATCAAAAAAATATGTAAACTTGAGGTTTAAAATTATTATGGTTAATATAATCAACAAATGCCATTGCTTCTGATCGATTCCCCCCACACAAAGAGCAGGTCATCTATAAATCTGCCATACCATTTAATAGAATTACTAAAGGGGTTGTCATCATTATAGAGAAAAATTTCTCCTATCTAGACATTACCACATTGGCCAAAAGGAGAGAATTTAGCCCCATGCTCACACCATTTTTTTGCAAAATGAAACTGCCATCAAAACTAAAATAATTATGGGTTCAAAAGGAAATTGACAGCAGATATCAAAAAATCTTTGGTATGCGACATTGTAAGAACTAAAAGTATCCAAATGGTAGGATAAACTTTCTTGCAATATGGTGTAAAATTGAAGGATAAAGTCCACAACATCGCATGCTAACCGCTGTAATTTTTTTCCCGTAGAAAATCATTAAAAATACCTGCTACAAATTTGGTATCCCTGATAAAACTAGGTGTTTCAACTACTAGAGGTTGTAAGTGGTGGTCCCCCTGACCCCAATTTTCTCCCAAGCACCTATGCCAGCCACAATAGGTCTTAACGGTGGTGGAAAAAATATTTTTATGCACTTTGGGGAGGGCATGGTAGATTGGAATAATCGGATTCTCCCACATATAATAATCAGCAATTTTTTTATTTATTGCATCGGTACATAAGGCCTCTTGGATCAAATCCTGTAAGATTTGATTATAATCCTTCATAGGATCTTTTGTTAGCTCTAAATAATTATCAGTATTCTCACAATCTTCCACGATCAGTTTTTTTTTTTATATAGGCTGCATTTAACAGTACAATAGTACCACCCTTGTCCGCCTGGTGGATATAAGATCAGTATTAGCTTGATTTTATTAAGGGCATGTCTTTCCTTTATTGTTAAATTATCATTGTAAGGACTTGAGGAACAATCTTTTTTAGTAGGATGAGATCCTGTTCTATCATTTCTTGGAATTGATCTGAAAACTAATGGACGAGACTGCAAAGGATAATAGAAAGGATTATCATCTAAAACTGTCATTCAAATTAAATGTATTTTGACAAGATTCTGATTGTAAAATTTTTAGATTCAAAAATCAGGGATTACCAAATTTGTAGGGGTATTTTCAATGATTTTGTATGTGAAAATAAATTACAGCTGGTTAGCATGCGATGTTGTGGGACTTTATCCTTCAATTTTACACATATTGCTATAGAAAGTTTATCCTACCATTTGGATACTTTTAGTTCTTACAATGTCGCAACCAAAGATTTTTTGATATCTGCTGTCAATTTCCTTTTGACCCATAATTATTTTAGTTTTGATGGCGTTTCTTTTTGCAAAAAATGGTGTGAGCATGGGGGCTAAATTCTCTCGGTTTTGGCCAATGTGGTAATGTCTAGATGGGAGGAACTTTTTCTCTATAATTATGACAACTCCTTTAGTATTCTATTAAATGGTATGGCAGATTTATAGATGACTGCTCTTTGTGTGGGGGGGGGACTCGATCAGAAGCAATGGCATTTGTTGATTATATTTAACCATAATAATTTTAACCTCAAGTTTACATATTTTTTTGATAAAAGTGAGATAAATTTTTTGGATTTAAAATTATCAGGTGGATTGTGATAGAAATAAAATCAACATTGCCCCCTTCAGGAAGCCACAGCAAGTAACACCATTTTAGCAGCGCAACCATGCCATCCGCCACATGTGAAATTTAATATATCGTTTGGGGAAACTTACCGAATAAAACGTAATTGTTCTGACGAATTTTTTTTTTAAAAAGAATGCAATAAAACCTTAATAGATTATCAGATAGAGCAGGGTTCCCAACTCCAGTCCTCAAGGCCCACAGCAGGTATGTTTTCAGGATTTCCTTAGTATTGCCAGGTGATAATTGCATCACCTGCACAGGCAATAATTCCATCACTGTGCAATACAAAGGAAATCCTGAAAACATGACCTGTTGGTGGGTCCTGAGGACTGGAGTTGGGGAACACTGAGATAGAGGATACCCAGATTGGTGTCTCAAAAAGGCAAAGGTTAGGATAGACAACACAGACGTAAGACCTTATTATACAAATCTAAAAACAAAAATGAGGACCAGTTTCGGGCATAACTTTTCAAAGAATATAGCCTCAATTTTAAAGATATTGTGATATTATCAAGAAATATCTCCCAACATTGAATAGGATTGAGATTAAAGAAATTCTTGGTATGATGTCAGATTTGTAGCAAAAAAAGCCCCCACTTGGGATCTTGCTATCACCCAGTCTTTTTGGAGTAAATAACATAAAAAAAAGGAAAAAAAAGTGGTTGAATTTACAGGTTTTTTTTGGATGTGGTGCTAAAAGATGTATTGCATGCCATCATGTGAATTAGGCTGGAGTCAACACAAACGTCTAAAAATCGGACCGTTTTAGTCGGTCGTAATCGGATTAAAATTTCATGAACATTGATGCGACTGGCATCCGATTGTTGGTAGTTGATGCGATTTGTAGCATGTAGCTTACGTTTCACATCGAATACCAGCGACTACGTTTTTTTAGTGGCATATAGCAAAAATGGACATTTAAGGTTTTTGAGGCCTGCAAATCTTTTAATAATGAGCCAGACCCATATTTTTTAAGCGTGGTTTGACTGTTTTACCCTCCAACGTTGCCGTGGAGTGTTTGGCTTCTTAGTGGTTTCCTGTTGTGTTGCTGCAAAGTGAAAATTATGAGTGACAGACTAATGTTTAATAGAACTGAGGTCTGCTGTACTATTGGCTGCTATCCAGAAGTTTTGGGGAGCATACCTGTAGTTGTTTCTCACAGAATGCAGAAGAATGTGGGTGCATCCCCTTTTTGATGCGAAGGATCAGCAAGGGCATTTTGAGCGCCTGTATTTCGACACTGCGTAGGAATCCAGACAAGTTTTTTTGCCTATTGTCACATGAGTGTTGCACCTTTGATATTTTGCTTTATATATTGCGCCCTGGAATCACCTTTCAGAAACCAGGATGGTCCTTCAATTTCTGTGAGGAAAGGCTTCTCTAACATTTCGGTATGGTGTCAACGATATGTTGATGATGTTTTGCATAATTTACCATCTTTCACATTCTTCTTACTTGTTATCTTAACATACTGTACCCGATGGCATTATAAAATGTTTAACTTTTCCCTATTGCTTGTGTTGTAGCAGTCATAATGGTTTCTAAGTCATGACATTAAGTGAATGGGTGGTATACAAATGTCACTGTTTACATTTGGTTAATGCAGTGGTTTTTTTTTTTTGGTCTGATGTGTACATGTTGTTGTTGTTTGTGTTTTGCAGGTTTTTTCCACTGGGCTTCATACGTGCTCTGCTTTAGAGTTTTAATGGGAAATCCACCATTTTCCGGAATAGTCAGCTCTATTGTGGACAATTTGGTCAAGAACTAAATAAAGAGGTGATGCAGACCCCAAAATGGAAGATTGGTTGAGGATTGCACGTGGATTTCAAGAAAGCTGTAATTTTCCACACTGTATTGGAGCCTGGACGGGAAGACATACGTGTGCGTAAGCCGCCCAAATCAGGGACCCAATTTACAATTATAAGCAATATTTTTCTATAGTTTTGTTGGCCTTGGTCGACAGTAATACCGCTTCATAATTGTAGACATTGGGGCCTATGGAAGGACTGGAGACTCCAGAGTCTTCAATTCTTCCATTTATGGGTTGGCGGCTACGCAATAACCATTGGATTACACCACCATGTCAACTTCCACACTCCAATATGGATGCAGTGCCATTGTTGTAGTAGCGGATGAGGCCTTCCAATTAAGTTGTAATGTTATGAGGCCATATCCTCGGCGCAATCTGAACCATAGAGATGCATTCTTTAACCCTTACTGCCATCGGAGTACTATCCGTCCTGGTACCGGGGCCGTATGACCGGGGGAGGGGGGATTAGTACGTCAAGGCGATCAGCTGCGCTCCTGAGGGGAGCGAGCTAATCGCGCGGGTGTCAGTGATTATCACAGCTGACACCCATGATGTGTGTCAGGAGCGGTCAGGACGCTCCGGCACATTAAACCTTGCACACCGCGATCAAACATGATCGCGGTTTTGTACTGGGGGCACGGGGAGGATCGCGCAGGGTGGGGGCTCCTGCGCGCCCCCTGGACCCTCAGAGCAGCGCGATGTGATTGCGTGTTCTGAGGGTTCTCCCTCCTGGACCGGATCTAAGATGGCGCTGGGGTCCTGGAGGGAGGCGGTACTCGTGCCTGCCAGAGGCAGGCACTGAGATAGCCTGCATCTATGCCTGTGCGATCGCTGGTGTGACAGGTGCTGTGACACTGTCACACAGCGATCTGATAAAATACTGTGATGTCCCACCCTGGGACAAAGTAAAAAAGTTAAAAAAGTAAAATAAACATGTGTAAAAAAAACTCCAAAATAAATAAAAAAAAAAAAAAAAAATTCCCAATAAATTCACTTCTTCCTGTAAATAAAAAAAACAAAAAAATAAAAGTACAAATATTTTGGTATCGCCGCGTCCGTAACGACCCCCTATAAAATTGTCCACACTGTTAACCCCTTTAGTGAACCCTTAAAAAAAAAAAAAAAAACGAAGCAAAAAATATCAATGCTTTATATCATACCGCCGAACAAAAAGTGGAATAACGCGCGATCAAAAAAGACCGATATAAAAAACATGGTTACCGCTGAAAACGTCATCTTGTCCCGCAAAAAACGAGCCATCATAAAGCATCTCAGCGAAAAAAATATAAAAAGTTATAGCTCGCGAATAAAGCGATGCAAAAAAATTATTTTTTATATAAAATTGTTTTTTTCTATAAAGCGCCAACAACATGAAAAATGATATAAATGAGGTATCGCCGTATCGTACTGACCCGAAATAAAAATGCTTTATCATTTTACCACACGCGGAACGGTTATTAAACGCCTCCCCAAAAGAATTCATGAATTGCTGATTTTTGTTCATTTAACTCCCAAAAATGAAATAAAAGCGATCAAAAATGTCACGTGTCAAAATGTTACAAAAAAAAACGTCAACTCGTCCGCAAAAATAAGACTCACATGACTCTGTGGGCCAAAATATGCAAAATTATAGCTTCAAAATGTGATGATGCAAAAATATTTTTGCAATAAAAAGCGTCTTTTGCGTGACAGTGCCAATCATAAAACCCGCTATAAATAGTAATCAAAAACCCCCTTTTATCACCCTTAGTAAGGGAAAAAATATAAAATTAAAAAAAAGATTATTTCCATTTTCCCATTAGGGTTAGGGTTAGGGTTGCGGCTAAAGTTAGGGTTGGGTTGGCGCTAAGTTAGGATTAGGGTTAGGGTTGGGTTAGGGGGGTGTTAGGGTTAGGTTTGTGGTTAGGGTTGGGACTAGGGTTAGGGGTGTGTTGGGGTTTTGGGTTGGAGTTAGATTGGGGGGTTTCCGTTTTTGGACATCAGGGGCTCTCCAAAATTTTGAATGGGTTGATCTCAATTCAGCCAATTCTGCGTTGAAAAAGTTTCAAACGGTGCTCCTTCCTTCTCGCTCTGCCATGCGTCCAAAACGTAGTTTATCCCCATATGGGGTATCAGGTATTGGACCAAGAGTTATTGTGCAAAGTTCCTATTTCTTCTGCTACCCTTGGGAAAAAAAAAAGGGGGCGGGGGAAATTCATTTTTGTACAAAAAAAAATATTTTTTTTTTTTTTAGGTGTAATTATAAACTTTGTAAAGCCTTGGGGTTCATAGCGCTCCCCAATCTAGATAAGTTTCCTTGTGGGGTCTATTTTCAAAATGGGGTACTTGTTGGGGTTTCCCTGTTTAGGCGCTAGGGTCTCTCCAAATGGACATGCGCCCCAGACCATTCCACAAAGTTGCAATCCAAACGATACTTCCCTTCGAGCCCCGAGTTTTTTACCTACAGTAGTTTTCCCCCACTTTTGGATATCGGTACTCAGGAAAATTGGAAACAACTTTTGGGGTCCAATTTTCCTGTTACTTGTAAAAAAAAAATATTGGGGAAAAAAAAAACTTTTTGAAAAAAAAAAAAAAAGGATTTTTTTTTTTTTCGGCTGTGGTTAAAAACTTTGTAAAACACTTCGGGGTTCAAAGTGCTCCCCCAAAATTGACAAGTTCCTTGGGGGGGCTTTTTCCCAAAATGGGGTCACTTGTGGGGGGTTTATTTTGGCGCATCAGGGGCCCCCCAAAGCGACATGACCCCCCCCGAAAAATTCCCCCTCAAAGTTGAAAAAAAAGTCATACTTCTTCGACCCCCGACGTGCGCCCATACAGTAGTTTTCCCCCAAAAGGGTTTTAGGTACTAGGACAATTGGCAACAACTTTTGGTTCCAATTTCTTTGTTACCCTTGTGAAAAAAAAATATTGGGGGCAAAAAATCATTTTTTAAAAAAAAAAAAGATTTTTTTTTTTTACGGCGTAGTTTTAACTTCTGTGAAAAATTCGGGGTTAAAAATGTCCCAACATTAATAGTTCTTGTGGGGTCTTTTGCCAAAAGGGGTAAATTGGGGGGGGTTTTTTCCGTATAGGTGTCAGGGGCTCTAAAAAATTTGCATGACCCCCCAGCCTTTCCCCTAAAAGTCTGCAACCAAAACGTCATCTTTTTTTGACCCGACGTGCGCCCAACAGTAGTTTTCTCCACTATTGGGTATCGCGTACTAGGGCAAAGGAAAAAATTTTTGGGGGTTCAATTTCTTCTGTTCCCCCTTTGAAAATAAAAAATTGGGGACGAAAAAAAATTTTTTTTAAAAAAAAAAAAAAGATTTTTTATTTTGGTGTTTTTAAAAAAAGTTTAGTAAAAACCCCGGGGGGTTAAAAGTTCTCACCAACATTAGATAAGTTCTTGGGGGCTATTTCCCCAAAAGGCCCTTTTTGGGGGGTTTCCCCTTTTTGGGGAGATGGGTCCCCAAAACACGAAATGGCGCAGCAATTCTGCGTTGAAAAGTCAGACGGGGGCCTTCCCTTTCCCCAAATTGCCATGCCCCAAACAGTGGTTACCCCACTAGGGTATCGGGGGCATCGGAAAATTGCACAAAAATTTTGGGTTTGTTACCTTGGAAAAAAATAAAGGGGTGAAAGTATTTTTGTGGAAAAAATTGATTTTTAAATTTTAGGCTCTATTTTAAAAACTTGTGTGAAGCACTTGGGGGTTAAAAAAGTCACCAAAGATCTAGAAAAGTTTTAGGGGTTAGTTTCCAAAATGGGGTATTGTGGGGGGTTTCCGTTTAGGCAATCAGGGGTCCCAAAAAATGAACAGGCTCCAATTCAATTCACCAATTTTGTTGGAAAAACCCCAAAGGTCCCCCCCTTTCCCCATTGAGCTCTGCTGCGCCAAAACTGGTTCCCACCCACATATGGGTATCGCTTATCAGGAAATTGGACAAAAACTTTTTCATTTCTCCTGTTCCTTGGAAAATAAAATTAGTGACTAAAATTAATTTTTTTTTGGGAAAAAAAAATAGGATTTTTTTTTCTGCCGGGCATTTTAAAACTTGTGGAAGCACGGGGGGTTTTTCAAGTGCTCACCAAAATCTAGATAAGTCCTTAGGGTTAGTTTCCAAAAATGGGGTCACTGGGGGGGGTTTTCCCAGTTTGGGCCCTTGGGATGCAAACGGAAAGGACCCCATCAACTTTTTGCATTCAAAACGTTACTATTCCTTTAAACCCCCTGCGGCCCCCCAAACTTTTCCCCCCCCCACATTGGGGTACAGGTTCAGGAAAATTTGGGGGACAACAATTTTGGGGGGTCCAATTTTTTGGGGGAAAATTCAAAATTTGGGATAAAAATTTTTTTTGTGGAAAAATTGTTTTTTTTTTTTTTTCACACCGGCATTATAGCTTTTGTGAAACATTGGGAGTTTAAATGTCACAACGTCTTTAAGTACTTAGGGGGTTATTTTCCAAAATGGTGCCCCTTTTTGGGGGTTTCCCCTGTTTGGGATGGGGTTTCCCCAAAAAAAAAAGGGTAAAACTCAATTCCCAATTTTGTTTGAAAAGCAACGGGCCCTTTCCCCCTTGAGCTTGCCGTGTCCCCAAAACAGGGTTTTCCCCCAATATTGGGTTTTGGATAATCAGGGGGAAATTGCTAACAATTTTCCCCTTTTTTCCCCTTTTACCTTGTGAAAAAAAAAAAAAAGTTTTTTTAAAAAATCTTTTTTTGTGGTAAAAAGTTAAAATTTTTTTTTCCCCTTCCCGTTGTTTAGTTCTGTGAAGCACTAAAGGGTTTTTAAAAATCTTTTGAAGGGGTTTTTGGGTCCCCTTGGGGGTTTTGATTTTTTTGAATGGTGCCCTTTTTTGGGTTTTTTTGCCTTGACCCTAAAAATGATTCAAAGGGAGGTGGCCCCAAAAAAAAGGCTTGAAAATTTTTTGTTGTAAAAATGGAATGGGGTTTAAAAATTTTTAACCCCCTTTAAAAATTCTAAAAAAAAAAAATTTTGGTTAAAAAAATTTTGCTGATGTAAAGTAAGGGGAAAAAATTTTATTTATTAATATTTTTGCGACTATTTTCTGTTTTAAGGGGGAAAAAATTAAAATTTTTTAAAATTGAAAAATTTTTAAAAAAAATTTTTCCCATTTTGGTTTTTTTAAAAAAAAACGCAAGTTTTATCAAGAAATTTTTTTTAAAAGTGAAGTACAATATGTCACGAAAAAAACAAACAATCCGAAGATCGTTGAAGCGTTCCGAGTTATAACCATAAAAAGACAGTGGTCAGATTTTAAAAATTGGCCCGGTATTTAAGTGAAAACCCCCTTGGGGGGAAGGGGTTAATTATCGCCTTTCTGTGCACGAGCCTGGTGGAGGAAAATTGGTATTTTCGCCAAATGGCGTGTCCTACAATCAGCCATTCAGCTTAAGTGATTAAATGTTATTTGTAGTGAAAGATGTGTGGTATACTAATTTTACAAAATGCAGAATGTCATCGCTGATATGCCTGCCTTCGTTATAATTGCGAGGCTATGGCCCCGCCCCCTCTCGTGCCCCCTTCTGGTTGAAGTGGTGAATTTTTGCCCAAAATTTTTTGTTTTCTGGGTGTTTTCCTTGGAAGATAAAAGGCCCCAAGGTATGTGTGTGTTTTATTTTATATGATACCAAAATTTTCTTTTGTTTTCAATTCAGGAAGAGTAATTTTTTATTACATTTTTTTATTAAAACCGGACATAACATATAAGAATATAAAAACCAATGGCACTTCATTTTTACTCATTAGTGTATTTTGTTTGTAACTTTTAGAGGTTTTTATTTGAAAAAGGGGCCAAAATGCCCCAAAAAAAAAATAAAATTTTGTATAAAATTTCAAAATGCAAAAAATAAAAATATAATTTCCCCTAAAAAAATAACTTTTTTTAGCTACATTGATGGAAATCACAGAAAATTTTTTTGTAGATCCAAAATAGTGTTCCAAATATCAAAAATTTAAAAAAAATTTTGGAAGCTTTTTCCAATAAAAATCAATTTTATTTAGAACATTTTTAAATAATATCGGATAAAATATCCCCCTGGGGGAAAAAATTTTTTTCAAAAAAAGCTAAGAAAAAAGGTAAGGTACATTGGGGAAATGTTCAATAGTGATATTTCCGTTTCATGTTTTAAACCAAATTAATAAAAAAAGGGGTTTTGTATATTTAATGTCTATACTTCCCCCGTGCTTTTTTTTTTAAGAAAAAAACCCCCAAAAATATCTGTTGCAAAGGGTTAAAACGGAATAAAGTTCCCCTCCTACCAAAAGTTTAAGCTTTTTAAAATTTTTTCTATGCAATTTGCAGAGCATGCAGAAAGGCTTAATTTTTTGAGTAACCTGCAAAATGAAAAAAAAGTTTTTAAAGGTTAAAAAAGTAAGCTGTGGTAGGAGACCTACCTGATTGGGCTGCAGCCCCCTGACGAGTTTCCGTTTGCTTTTACAAGGGGCGTTTTGTGGTAGTTGTGGTGGTGGTGGTGGTGGGATGGGGGCCCCGGGTTTTGTATTGGCCCTTTCCCTATTGCAACTGGTTTGAGCCCCAGTGGTGCAGAAACTAAGTAGCAGCTGGGTTACTGGGGGGATTGAAGGGTTGGGGTGGGGTACTAGGGGTTTTTGGTTTAGTCTATTGATATGAGAGCACTAGAGAATGACCCCTTGCCAGTCTAAATATCCATGTTGTGGCCAGAAAAACATTTTGGGGGTTAGAGTGGGATATTGTGATGGCCTCTGTCCATGGGTTTGGGGCTGTGTGTCCCCAGAAAGAAGGAGCTGCAGTAGGATGGGAAAAGGGGAGGAGTTGGGTTCTGTTGGACAAAGGAGGAGGTGGAGGAGGAGGATGATGTGGGAGGGGACAGAGGCGAAGAGATTTGAGGGATTTGGGCAAAAACCCCTTTAAAAATTTCGGACCAACCCATCTTTTAGATAACTAGTGGTTGCTTGGTATTGGCGCTGTTCGCATCCAAAACAATCCCAGGCCCCCTTTTTCCGCGTCTGGCTGTTTGGAATAGCCCGGAAAAAAAGGGCCAAATGCGGCAAAATCCCCCTCCCCTTTTTCATTTTTACCTGGGGAAATAGTCCCGAATCCTCGGTCACCCTCTTGTCACAGAACCCCATCCCCTTTCGTCGCCCCCTCCTCGCCTTGTGCGTTGGGAAGAGGAGGACACTCCGACCCTATTAGGCTGTGCTTGAGGTAGGTCCCCAGTTCCGGTGTGGCTTTGAATCCTAGCTCTGCGCTGTGTTGGTGTGTTGGGTGGACCCCATGTGCGAGGAAGGGCCGCCCTCTGCCCTCCCCAACGGGGTGAAAGCATTCGGAGTCAAAACCCCTTTCCCTCTGTTAGGTTTGGTGCCCCAGAAAGGAAAAAATTTTTTTACAAAAAAGCCGCTAATTAAAAAATTTGACATGAAGTGGTTGAAAAAAATGCATTAAAAGGTGGACCCCTCACGGCCCCAAGGAAGTTTGTTATCAAAAAAAGAGGTACTTCTCTTTTAGAGGTGAAGCCCCCCCCCATCCCAAACGCCTCCCGGGGGAGCAGCCCCCAAGCTGCCCCCCTTGTCACATAGTCACTACAAATTTAAAACCCAAACGGTTATAATGATGATATGTATTTTTTAAACAAAAAAAACATTATGCAACATGAAAATTTAAAAATGTTCGTTGATGTGATTTAAAAATTTAAAAAACACTAAAATCAACCGAAGTTCATTTAAAAAGAGTAACATATTTTTTAAAAAACTTGGCCTTAAAAAAGCCTAATATTTAGCATTTTAGTCCTACAAATAATCTGAGGTGAGGGGGTAAAAATGTTGTTGTATAAATGACAAAATCGATGTATTAAAATACAGGGTTTTGTTTTAAAAACCTTGTGAATTTTAAATGGAAAAGAGTTCGATATGTTTTTTTAAATATATTTAAAAAAATAACCCAATTATTCTTTTTTAAAAAAATTAAAAAAAAAAAAAAAAAAAAAGTTACATGCGGGGTATTACTAAGCCCTTTTTTTTCCCCGGGATTTTGTGATTTTGGAAAAATGTGTTAATTTTTTCCCCATGCAGCCTCTTGCGCCCCCTTTTTGCTGAATTGGGATGCGCGGGTTTCCCAAAATTCAGGCCTCCGCCCAATGTGAGGAGTTACTTGATGTGGTAGATGCTTTTTCTGGCTGTTAGGCGTTTTCCGTTTTTTTTTAAGATGGTTAGCTAATTGCAGTAAAGGTTCCTGAGAATTTGGGCAGTTTCCCCTCCTGGAAAATTGTGCGATTTCATCGAATCAAGTGGGTCGTTTGAATCCCACTTTTCATGCTCCCCAGACTTGCATTGGCGGGGTCGACCACAATTGCACTCGCAGTTTAATGGGCCAAAAAAGGATGTGGGAGTATCATTGTTAAAAGGTTTTATGCAAAGCGATTTTCATCGTTTTAGTGGTCGTTTTTGGGCGCCGGTGACTCCAGCCTTAGCGACACATTCCTTGTGCCAATTTAATATATGCAATTTGTGTTTTTTTTAAAAAAATTTTTTTAATTTTGTGCTTTATCTTTGGAATTTTTATTGTAGATTGAGTATGGGGCTGCATACTTTTGGACAAAAAAAAAGGATTGAGAATTATCAGATGTGCCAATCCCAGTTTTTTCCCATCAGCGGTTTCCAAAAATTTTTTCCGGTTTTCAAGGGGATGTAAGGGTTTAAAATGTTTTTGCTATTGGAAGTTACCTCCTCTGGGTGGTGTCATTAAACGTAAAATTCTCAAAAGGAATTTTT
>JARQOD010012856.1:0-18004 GCA_033576555.1 Oophaga sylvatica | reverse complement strand
AAAAAGTTGGTGGAAATAGGGGTATATTGTGGGGTTTTTTATTTAGGGGGTGGAATATGGGGAATCTGGGGACGCCACACCCTCAGCGCCTCTCAGAACCTACAATATTTTACATTTCCCTGCGGGGAGTGCCAATACCTGGCCGAGCACCGATGGAGGGCCACATCTCACGCCTTCAAAACCCGACAATATTTACATGAGCCTGCGGGGTGCGCACAATACCGGGGCCGAGCAACCGATGGACCCAATCCCACGTCTCAATCCCGTAAAATTTTTAAATGATACCTGCTGGAGGACAATACCGGGCCCGAGCTTTAGGACGCTACTCCTAGCACCCTCAGATAGTAAAAGAATTAAGATACCTCTGGTGCGCACAATACCCGGGAGCATCTGATGGCCCCAAAACCCGCGCCTCTCAGATACCGAAAAATTTTTATACATGATACCTGGGGGAGTGCAAAATTACCGGGCCAGAAACCCGATGGACCCCCACACCCAGCGCCTCTAGATCCCGTACAAGTATTAACAGATGCCCGGGGGGCCCAAAAATACCTGGCCGAGCATCTGATGGACGCCAATCCTCAGCGCCTCTCAGATACCGTACAAGTATTATACATGATACCTGCTGGTTGCGCACAATACCCGGCCGAGCATCTGATGGACCCCACATCCTCAGCACCTTCCTCAGATTACCGTACAAGTATTATACATGATACGGCTGGGAGTGCACAATACCGGGCCCGAGCAACCGATGGACCCACATCCTCCAGCGCCTCTCAGATACCGTACAAGTGGTCGACCCCCACCACAATTGTGGGTTAACCAGGGCAATGGGTACTCAAGCCGAGCCCATGGAAGTCTATGGGGTTTGTCACAGGTAAGCGGTGGCTCGGTCTGTGGCCCTGGCGGTCTGGCGTTTGTTGGGGATATATTTACAGGGGATAGATTTATATACAGTTCGTGACGCCACCTGTAGTATTCTGGTAAATTTGTACCAGCGCTGCTGTAGAGCTCTGAGGGGATGGTGGGGCAGTAGATTTTGGGGGCCCCACGGGGGGGACTGGCCCCTCAAAGTCTATGAATTTTGTGGAGTCGGGTGCAGATAAATAACACAGTCTCACACGGTCAGCGTCTTTCCATCCCTTTTTACTTGTAGATGTTCAGGCAGGTCCCAGGGAGGCTGATCCAAGGAGAGTGTAATTTTGAGACAGCAGCTGGACAAGTTAGGGGCCTCCTTTACTTTCAACACGATGAGTACAACCACCCTGAAGCGTAGTTCCCTCAATAACTCCAGCTATTCATAGCTGTACTGCCCAGTCAGTTTTGTGGTGGGAGCCTTCCGGGTGAGAGAGTGAATTCCTATCTTGTGAATCAGGCTCAAAGTCTTCACTCCCCCTGCCCCCAGTTACGTACTGACTATTTGGGCGTTTGCCGCGACCTAAGGTCCGGTAAATCCCTGGTTTCTTACCACTATGCTTGAAGCTAATAGTGATCCTTCGGCCCCCCAGTGACCGGTAGCAATGTGCAGGACTTCTCAATCCAAAAGCACTTTTCCAATAATCTTTCCACTGTGCCTTTCGCCTTGTCCTCGCTGGTAGCATAAACACTCACACTTGCAAAAAGTTAAGTCACCCCCTTCTTCTCTTCCTTTGAGTTAGTTAACAGATTCTCAGTTATCCACTAGGCAGGAGCACGTCTCTGAACCTTTCACTGTCCTTGAGACAGGTGACTGAAGTAATTCTGCACTAAGCTTCTTCTTCCTTTGTCAATGTATTCAGGTGAGGTACAGCTCTGACCAGGCTGAGGGGATCTATATCTCGCCCGTACTGGCCTCCACTTTCTGAACTGATGAAGAACCAGGCTGGACTGCTTCCTCCCTCCAGCTAGACTCCACACGTCTCCTCTGTCCGAAGACAGGAACTCGACTCTAAAATCACTCAACCAATATACACCCTGACCACTCCCTAACAAGTTACTACACTACCCTAAGGGTGTGTCTAGTGTATGTTGAGTGAATGGGTATTGAGCATTAAACTGCTGTCTCGCCACACACTCTCCAGGGTACTGCGTGTGCCTAACACCAGGGCTACACATTCCCCCATGGTAAAAGACAGCACTCCCGGGCTGTAAAATACAAAGAGACAGTTTTGTTTATGCATTAAAACATCAACAATAAACATTAATTCGTCCCATCCGGGAGGTAAGGATGTCTTGAACGTTGCAAAACAAAAACATTATATAGAGAAAAATACAAATATTAAATAGCATTCAATAAATATACAGTATTCTTGTGAAGGACCCGCACCAAACCTTCAACGTAGGTCCTGGGTGGGCTGCAGGACATCCGAATGCAGACCTCACTCAGTGCCACACCACACGGGTTTTGTATTCAGAGGTAGTTGTGCTGGTTTTATGTAAAACCAAGATAAAGCACCGAAGCGCAACTATATACAAATAAGTTCTGGGCTGGCACAGTCCTCAACCTCAAAGTCCATTGTAAAACAAAGACACAGATATAATATCACATTATAATAATACTAAAGTGCAAACTTTCTCTCTGTTTACCCAGCCGGGCATTCTACTGTTGGCAATATATATATATGTTATATACGTTATACTCATTCAACTTGTGCAAAAATTTGTAAACATTCTTCAACTTTTTACAGCTTTACTTATGGTAGACCCCTAACTGGATCTCACCGATTCTTCTTTACTATCTATTCATTTTCAAATACACTTTCCACCCCGGGGGCTGGAACAATGCGATGGTCCCTAGATCCCATAACCAACAAGTCATGCGCTGCTATTAGGGTCTGGGTCGCCACAGTTCTCGTGCGAACCTCTAGGGGCGCAACGGGTACCTTCTCCTCACGAGACACCGATTGCGTTTCAATCACAGTTAACGATATGGACCGTGTCATGGATTGCGATTGAGACTGGGTCGCTAGTTGCGATGTAGATATTGCTTTAATTTGCGATGAACTTGCAGGGGGCGATGCTGGGGCACGGCCGGATACTGCTTGAGCTGGAGACGGGGACGCTGCGGTAGTGGTGACGTTACCTGCGTCGGGGACGGGGTCACGGACGATGGTGACGTTAAGGGCATACCATCCCTTCATTCCCCAGTGCCGTGTGTATGTAACAATGTCTCCATTAACTAAGTCCCTCCCGGGATGACCTTGCGGTAGGTGGGATTCTACATCACGTCTGCTGACAAAGACCCCTGGTAGAGGCCCGGTTCTCTTATGAAGCCCCAGCCCTTCCGGAGCTGGAACTCTGTCACACACCCCTGCCGCCGCGGTTCCCTCAGGGTACCTTTCTCTCTCCGGACACTCTCCTTGTCCGCGATCAGCTCTGCATGTTGTCGCTGACGGTTCCGCTGAGCTTCCCGCTCTTCCTCCTGCTGGCGTTTCTGCTTCTCCTCACGACGCTGCCACTCATATTCCCACTGGGCGTGTAGGCGACGTCATCCAGGCGCGCCATCTCGTCCCAGTCGACGTCTGGTAACGACGGACAGGACCCCTCCGGTGTCCCTGTTGGGGACCGATCATCTGCTGCGGCCTCCTGGCCGGGCGGGCGTTCCGGAACTGGCGGTACCTCCTCAACCTCCTTCGCCTCCACCGCTTCACCGGTGGGATCAGGATCGGTACTTTCGGGGGCAGCCTCCGGTTGCTCCTTCGCCTTGGGCAGCAGAATCTTCGGTAACTCGAATCGTGGGGGTCGTTGAGGGGAGAGATCACCGCGTCCCACAGCCTCCGCTGCTCCAGGGTACGCCGGCGTCTCTCGATCTCTTCAAATCCAGGTTGGTGCTGGACCATCTTCTTCAGGCGTGCATTTTCTTCTTTTGTCTCTAGCAACGCCTGCTGCAGGTGCAGGACCACGGATGACTCCGGTGCTGGTGGCAGCTTGGCTGGGGCACGGGGCCTGCCTTCCTCCGCTTCCCTGCTCGGCTGCACACGTCCTGCCTCCATGATGTTCCAGAAGATTTTTTCTTCTTCCTCCAGAGACGTCCGGTCTCTCCGTGGAGGCGGGGTTTGCGTCTCCTCCTCCTCGCAGGGAAGGTGAAGAGGAGGCGGACCTCCTTTGCTGTAGGGCAGGATCGCATATTGTAATAGCACTTTGAGAGGGCAGGCATTTTCTTCGCGCCACAGGGGGGTAGACGCCCACGAAGGTACGCCCACCTTCTTCTCCAGCGCCTGAGGGCGCGAATATGGCGACAAAGATGGCGATTTTTGGCGCCAAAAGTGCAAACAGTCCTTTTCACAAAAACAATTCCATAGGCACACAGGGCTCGCAATTTTGCGAGTTTCGCATCCTGTTCGTGACGCCAAAGTTTTGTGTCGACCCGCCACCACAATTGTGGGTTACCAGGGCAATGGGGTACTCAGAGCCGAGCCCATGGAAGTCTATGGGGTTTGTCACAGGTAGCGGTGGCTCGGTCTGTGGCCCTGGCGGTCTGGCGTATGTTGGGGATATATTTACAGGGGATAGATTTATATACAGTTCGTGACGCCACCTGTAGTATTCTGGTAATTTGTACCAGCGCTGCTGTAGAGCTCTGAGGGGATGGTGAGGCAGCTAGATGTCGGGTCCCCTACAGGTGGGACTGGTCCCTCAAAGTCTATGAAGTTAGTGTAGTCGGGTGCAGATAAATAACACAGTCTCACACGGTCAGCGTCTTTCCATACCTTTACTTGTAAGATGTTCAGGCAGGTCCCAGGGAGGCTGATCCAAGGAGAGTGTATTTTGAGACAGCAGCTGGACAAGTTAGGGGCCTCCTTTACTTTCAACACGATGAGTACAACCAGCCTGAAGCGTAGTTCCCTCAATAACTCCAGCTAATCCATAGCTGTACCGCCCAGTCAGTTTTGTGGTAGGAGCCTTCCTGTGAGAGAGCTGAATTCCTATCTTGCTGATCAGGCTCAAAGTCTTCACTCCCCCTGACCCCAGTTACGTACTGACTATTTGGGGCTGTTTGCCGCGACCTAAGGTCCGGTAAATCCCTGGTTTTCTTACCACTATGCTTGAAGCTAATAGTGATCCTTCGGTCCCCAGTGACCGGTAGCAATGTGCAGGACTTCCTCAATCCAAAAGCACTTTTCCAATAATCTTTCCACTGTGCCTTTCGCCTTGTCCTCGCTGGTAGCATAAACACTCACACTTGCAAAAAGTCGTATAGTCACTCCCTTCTTCTCTTCCTTTAGAGTTAGTTAACAGATTCTCAGTTATCCACTAGGCAGGAGCACGTCTCTGAACCTTTCACTGTCCTTGAGACAGGTGACTGAAGTAATTCTGCACTAAGCTTCTTCTTCCTTTGTCAATGTATTCAGGTGAGGTACAGCTCTGACCAGGCTGAGGGATCTATATCTCGCCCGTACTGGCCTCCACTTTCTGAACTGATGAAGAACCAGGCTGGACTGCTTCCTCCCTCCAGCTAGACTCCACACGTCTCCTCTGTCCGAAGACAGGAACTCGACTCTAAAATCACTCAACCAATATACACCCTGACCACTCCCTAACAAGTAACTACACTACCCTAAGGGTGTGTCTAGTGTATGTTGAGTGAATGGGTATTGAGCATTAAACTGCTGTCTCGCCACACACTCTCCAGGGTACTGCGTGTGCTAACACCAGGGCTACACACAAGTATTATACATGATACCTGCTGGGTGCGCACAATACCTGGCCGAGCATCTGATGGACGCCACATCCTCAGCGCCTCTCAGATACCGTACAAGTATTATACATGATGCCTGCTGGGAGTGCACAATACCCGGCCGAGCAACCGATGGACGCCACATCCTCAGCACCTCTCAGATACCGTACAAGTATTATACATGATACCTGCTGGGAGTGCACAATACCCGGCCGAGCAACCGATGGACGCCACATCCTCAGCACCTCTCAGATACCGTACAAGTATTATACATGATGCCTGCTGGGAGTGCACAATACCTGGCCGAGCATCTGATGGACGCCACATCCTCAGCGCCTCTCAGATACCGTACAAGTATTATACATGATGCCTGCTGGGAGTGCACAATACCCGGCCGAGCATCTGATGGACGCCACATCCTCAGCGCCTCTCAGATACCGTACAAGTATTATACATGATACCTGCTGGGAGTGCACAATACCTGGCCGAGCATCTGATGGACGCCACATCCTCAGCGCCTCTCAGATACCGTACAAGTATTATACATGATGCCTGCTGGGAGTGCACAATACCCGGCCGAGCAACCGATGGACGTCACATCCTCAGCGCCTCTCAGATACCGTACAAGTATTATACATGATGCCTGCTGGGAGTGCACAATACCCGGCCGAGCATCTGATGGACGCCACATCCTCAGCGCCTCTCAGATACCGTACAAGTATTATACATGATGCCTGCTGGGAGTGCACAATACCCGGCCGAGCAACCGATGGACGCCACAACCTCAGCGCCTCTCAGATACCGTACAAGTATTATACATGATGCCTGCTGGGTGCGCACAATACCCGGCCGAGCATCTGATGGACGCCACATCCTCAGCGCCTCTCAGATACCGTACAAGTATTATACATGATGCCTGCTGGGTGCGCACAATACCTGGCCGAGCAACCGATGGACGCCACATCCTCAGCACCTCTCAGATACCGTACAAGTATTATACATGATGCCTGCTGGGTGCGCACAATACCCGGCCGAGCAACCGATGACCCACATCCTCAGCGCCTCTCAGATACCGTACAAGTATTATACATGATACCTGCTGGGAGTGCACAATACCGCCGAGCATCGATGGACCCACATCCTCAGCGCCTCTCAGATACCGTACAAGTATTATACATGATACCTGCTGGGAGTGCACAATACCGGCCGAGCATCGATGGACGCCACATCCTCAGCGCCTCTCAGATACCGTACAAGTATTATACATGATACTGCTGGGAGTGCACAATACCGGCCGAGCATCTGATGGACGCCACATCCTCAGCCCTCTCAGATACCGTACAAGTATTATACATGATCCTGCTGGGAGTGCACAATACCCGGCCGAGCACGATGGACGCCACATCCTCAGCGCCTCTCAGATACCGTACAAGTATTATACATGATCCTGCTGGAGTGCACAATACCCGGCCGAGCAACCGATGGACGCCACATCCTCAGCCCTCTCAGATACCGTACAAGTATTATACATGATCCTGCTGGAGTGCACAATACCGGCGAGCACCGATGACGCCACATCCTCAGCGCCTCTCAGATACCGTACAAATATCAGCTCTGAGTACAATACCTGGCCGCTGATGCCAACCTCACGCCCGATACCACATTAACGTCCTCGATGACAATACTGCCGAACCTGGACGACATTACCCTCAGACTCATATACATTGCCTCTGAGTACAATATCACAGATGGCGCCATTCACCCTCCGAGCAATATACGCCTCTGGTCCATACCGACATAATACGCCATCCTGGCCAATACCGCAATATTATCTATCTCGTCACAATACGCGAGCCGTGACCCACATCCCGCGCCTCAATACCACATTTACGACCTCTGATCACAATACGAGCACGATGACCAATCCCAGCCTCTGACCTCAAATTCAATCCGTGAGTCACATACTGCCGGCAGTGCCACACCGCCTCTAGAACGCAATTACTGCCTGCGAGAATACTGACTCTGGGAGCCACATCCTCGCGCTCTAGACCTCAGATTAAATACCTCAGATACATACCCGGGCACATACGCCACACCACGCTCTCGAACTCATATATACAGAGTTATCAATACCGGCGAGCAATGGACCACATCTAGCCAATCCACGTTAATACCTCGATACAATACCGGGACACTGCGCACATCCCACACCCAGTACCGTACAGTAATAATCCTGCGGTGCACAATACCGCCGAGCATCTGATGGCCCACATCCTCACACCTCTCAGATACCAATATATACATGATGCCTGCTGGGGGCACAATACGCCAGACTGAGACCCAACCTCCGCCTCTCAGATACCGTACAAGTATTATAATGATACCTGCTGGAGTGCACAATCCGGCACTGATGAGCCACATCCTCAGCCTCTCAGATACCGTACAAGATTATACGATACCTGGGGTGCACAATACCGGCGAGCATCTGATGGACGCCACATCCTCAGCGCCTCTCAGATACCGTACAAGTATTATACAGATCCTGCTGGAGTGCACAATACCGCCGAGCACTGAGCACATCTCAGCCCTCAGTACTACAAGTATTACAGATACCTCGGGGGCACAATACCCGCCACATCTAGCACCACATCCTAGCACCTCTCAGATACCTCAGGTATACTGATGCCTGCTGTGGGCCAACCTCCGAGCATCCAGATGAACGCACATCCTAGCGCCTCTAGATGACCGTACAATACTACTACTGATACCCATGATGCACATACCCGCCGAGCTCGATGGACACCACATCCTAGCGCCTCTCAGATACCGACAAGTATATACATATCCTGCTGGGAGTGCACATACCTGACGATCATCATGGCGCACATCCTAGCACCTCTCAGAACCTACAATATTAACATATACCTGCTGGATGACAAATATGGCCGAGCATCTGATGGACGCCACATCCTCAGCACCCTCAGATACCGACAAGTACTATACAGATACCTGCTGGATCAAAACCCGCGTAGAGGACACAACCTCAGCCTCTATGACGCAATTCAGACTCTATGGAAACTTCATGAACCGGGAGCACAATACCGGGCCGACACTGGGGACGGTGTACCCTGGGTGTGAAGGGCAACCAGTACCTGGAGGATGTTGGAGAGAAGCAGTTTAATGCAAAATAAACATTCTTTCCCAACATGCACTTAGACAGGGCCCACGGTTATAGTTTGTGACATAGCAGGAGTGTTCAGTCAGAGGTGTCCTGTCTTCAGCAGTTCAGTTTGCTGAGGGGACGTCGCAGCGAGAAGTTGTGCAGGAGAGAGGATGACTGCAGAAAAACGACCCTTCTAGGGACGGTAGAGGTTCAAGAGGCTCTGTAAAAGATTATGGTTTCTGTACAGCTCTGGAAAGGAACTAAAAAGGAACTGCGATTATTATCTGTGAAGTGAGGGATGCTTATGCTACCAGCACGGGGAAGGGGAAAAGGCACGTGGGAGAAATTTTGAGTGCTTTTGGATTGGAAGCCTGCCTGTTACGGTTTTGGGGCCGAAGCATACCATAGCTTCATGCGGTGGTAAAGAAACCCGATTTTTGGGGGAATACGCTTCTTTTTAGTTGGACTCGTCAATTGGGTTAAGGGGGCCCCCAAAATTGCCAGCTGCTATCTCAAAACATCCTCCCGGTCACCCCCCGGGACCCCTTAAAATCTTACATAAAAAGGTTGGGAAAGCGCTGACCGTGGAGCTGGTTTTTTTATCTGCACCCGACTTTACAAATCCCATGACTTTGAGGGGCCGTCCCCCGTAGGGGACCCCACATCTACTGCCCCCCATCCCTCAGAGAACATGCAGCGCTGGCAAATTTCCAGAATACTACAGGTGGGGTCACGAATTTACAAAAAACAATCCCCCGAATATTCCCCCCCCATGCCAACCCCAGGGGGCCCCAGACCGAGCCACAGCTACCTGTGACAAAACCCCCTAGACTTCCAGGGGTCTCTGGTACCCATTTCCCTAGGGAAGAAGCAGTTTATAAATGAACTTAGGCAATTACCGGCCCCGGAATCCGTGGACCCACCCTTGGTCTCAGATTTCCGTACAAAGTATTTACTGATGCCTGCGGGGAGGGGCAAAGGGAGATCTGAGGACGCCCTTCAGAACTCTCAGTCGTAAATTTTTTTAACTGATCCCCCTTTTGGGGGAGTCAAAACCGGGCGAAAATCTGAGGGGGGCCCAATCCTCAGCGCCCAAAAATTTACAAATTTTGATGCTTTGGTTGAAATCCGGGCCGGTTTATGGCGACATCCCAGGCCTCTCAGTTATAAAAAAATTTTTACAGTCTCTGGGATGCAAAAAAAGGGCCCAACGGGGAGCCAATCTCACCCTCCAGATACCACAGGTATTTACATTTGCTTAGGAAATAACCCCCGGCCCCGTGGACCCCCATCCTACGCCCCAGATACAATCAAGATTAACAGTCCCAGAGTCCCAAAATCCGGGCCCACCATTTGGGAGCCCTCTCGCGCCTCAGTACTACAGTATTTACATATCCTGTATAAATCCCAAACCCCGGCCGGCACGGGCGAAAATCCTAAAACCCTAAAACCTCAAAGGGTTTATACATTGCCTGGAACACAATTTGGCGGCAACCGGGGGACGCCACACCCTCAGCCCCTTCAGATACGTAAAAGATTATACATGATCCTGTGGGAGTCCCAAAATACCGGGCCGAGCCCGGGGGTCGCCAATCCTCAGCATTTTCCAGATACCGTACAAGTATTATCTATACCGGGATCACAATACCTGGGCCGGCATCTGATGACCCAACACCCAGCCCCCCAAAACCCCAACAAGTTTTATACATGATCCTGTGGGAGGGGCAAAATACCGGCCCGGAAATTAGGACCCCACATCACCCTCTAGATCGTACAAGTTTATACATGACCCCTGCTGGATGCCAAAAACCCGGCCGAGCAACCAAAGGAGCCAACCTCAGCACCTCTCAGATCCCTCAAATTTACTGATCCTCTGGGAGGCACAATACCGGGCCGAGCATTGAGGACGCCAATCCCAGCCCTCTCAAACCGTACAAGTATTAACTGAGCCTGCTGGAGGCACAATACCTGGCCGAGCAAAGATGGACCCAAAATCCCAGCACCTTCAGATACCGTAAAAGTTTTTTAACATGAACCTGCGGGATGCACAAACCTGGCCGGCACAAAGGACCCACATCCTCAGCGCCTCTCAGATACCGTACAATATTATAATGTCCTGGGGGAGGCCAATCCCCCGGCGAAAACCGTTTGGAGCCACACCTCGCCCTCCAATACCGTAAAAGTATTAACATGTCCCTGTGGAGTGACAAACCCCCCGGGCACTGATGGAGCAAAACCCGGGCCCTCTCAGATCCCGTAAAAAGTTTATACTGATCTCGGGATGACAATACCGGCCCAGCACCCGATGGCGCCAATCTCGCCCCCAGATACCTTAAAGTTTTTATAATGATCCGGGGGGGGGTTTGCACAATAGGGGGCCGGGGCACGATGGACCCAAACCCAGGCCTCTCAAAACCCGTACAAGTATTTACATATCCTGGGGGGGAAAAATACCCGCCGACAGATGGCGCCACTCCCCCCGCCTCTGTTCCCGTACAAGTATTATACATGATCCGGGGGAGTGCACAATACCCCGGCCGAGACGATGGCACATCCTCAGCGCCTCCAGTCCCTACAAGTATTATAATGATCCTGCTGGGTCCCCAAAAACCCTGGCCGAGCATTTTGGACGACACCCTCACCCTCTCAGATACCTACAATTTAACATGATCCTGGGGAGTCCCAAAAACCGGCCGGCATCTGTGGACCCACATCCTAAACCCCTCCAGAACCCGTAAAAGTTTATCTGATCCTGCTGGGTGGCAAAAACCCTGGCGAGCACGATGGCGCCACATCCCGCCCCCAGTCCGTACAAGTTTATATTGAACCTGCTGGGAGTCCCAAAAATCCCCGGGCCGAAAAAACCGATACGCCCCATCCTCGGGCCCCTCAGTTTACCTACAAGATTATAATGATCCGGGGAGTGCACAATACCGGCAGCCCCCAAGGACCCCACTCCCAGCCCTCTCAGATCCCCTACAAGTATTATCAGGGCCTGCTGGGAGTGCAAATACCGGCCGAGAAACGTGGACGCCACATCCTCAGCGCCTCCAAACCGTACAAGTATTATACATATCCGCTGGGTGCCACAATCCCCGGGCGAGCACGATGGAGCCACATCCTCCCCTCCAAAAACCCTACAAGTATTATACAGTCTGGGATGCAAATACCTGGCCGAGCTCTGAGGGACCCAACCCTCAGCCCTCCAGATCCCGTCAAGATTTACATGATGCCTGCTGGGTCCCAAATACGGGCCGAGAAACCGTGGACGCCACACCCTCAGCACCCCAGATACCCCCCTATTTACAGAACCTCGGGGAGTGCACAATCCCTGGCCGAGCACTGATGGGCCCCACATCCCAGCCCCTCAGAAACCGCAAGTTTATACATGAACCTCTGGGGCAAAATACCCCGAGCAAAAGGACGCCACACCCCCGGCCCTCCAAAAAAGTAAAAGTAATCCAGGGCCCTGCGGGGAGTGACAAAAAACCGGCCCGAGAAACGGGAGCCACATCCCGCGCCCCAATCCCGTAAAGTAATACATACCGGGGGAGTGCCAATACCCGGGCCGAGAAATCGATGGACCCCCATCCCACGCCTCTCAGATCCCGTACAAAGTTTTACTAAACCCTGCTGGTGGGCACAAAAACCCGGGGCCGACAGAGGGACGCCACACCCTTTAGCGCCTCTCAGATACCTACAATTATTTAACTGATCTTTTGGGAGTGAAACAAACCGGCCGAGATCTGAGGCCCCACATCCCAAGCCCTCTCAAACCGTACAATATTATCTTGTACCGGGGGTGGCACATACGGCCCCGGTCTGATACCCACACCCCAGCCCCTTTCAGTACCGTACAAGTAAAAACTGATCCTGCTGGGTGCACAATCCCTGGCCGGGCATCGAGACGCCACACCCTCACCCTCTAAACCGTAAAAGTATTAACTGATCCTGCTGGGGGCAAAAATATGGCCGAGCACATGGCGCCACATCCCAGCCTTCAGAACCGTACAAGTTTTTTCATATCCTCGGGGAGTCAAAAATCCCGGGGCCGAGAAATTATGGAGCCACCCCTCAGCACCTCTCAGTACCGTACAAGTTTTATAATGATCCCTGCGGGGAGGCACAATACCCCGAGACGAGGGCGCCCACCCTTTAGGCCTCTCAATACGTAAAAGTAAAAAAGATGCTTGGGGGGGGTCCCAAAATTCCCGGCCGAGCAACCAGAACGCCACATCCTCGGCCCCTCAGATACCGTACGTATTAACATGACCGTGGGGAGTGCACAATACCCGGCCGGCATCTGATGGCCCACATCCTCCCCTTCAGATACCGTCAAGTATTATACTGACCCTGGGGGGGCACAAAAAAAAAAACCGGCCGAGCATCGATGGACGCCACACCCTCAGCCCTCTCAGATACCGTACAATATTAACTGATCCTGCGGGAGGAAAATCCCCGGCCCGAGCTCCGGGGAAAGCCACATCCTCAGCCCTCCAGATACCGTTAAATATTTACATGTCCCTGCTGGGGGCACAAACCGGCCGAGCATTTTTGGGGACGCCACATCCTCACCCCTTCAGTACTACAAGTATTATCAAAAACCTTGGATTTCACAATACTGCCGAGCATTGATGGACGCCCCCCACCCTCTCAGAACCGTAAATTTATACTTTATACCTGCTGGGGGCAAAATCCCGGGGCCGGAAACGATGACGCAAACCTCAGCCCTCTCAAACCGACAAGAAATTTAACTGTCCTGGGGATGCACAATACCTGCCGAGCACCAGGAGCCAATCCCAGCCCTCTCAGAACCGTACAAGTAAACATGAACCTGCGGGAGTGACAATACCCCCCGAGCACTGAGGCCCCCCACATCCGCCCCTCTCAATACCGTAAAGTTTATACTGACCGCTGGGTGCACAAAAAACCCCCGAGCAAAAGGGGCCCCCACATCCTAGCCCCTTCGATACCGAAAGTTTTTTATACATGTCCTCTGGGAGTGCACAATCCCCGGGCCCGAGATCGGGACGCCACTCCTCGCCCTCTCAGTACCGAACAAGTTTTTAAACGAACCTGCTGGGGGGGCACAATCCCGGCCCGACATCGATGGACCCACATCCCAGCCCCTCTCAGTACCTACAATATTTTTTCATGATCCCTCGGGGATGCAAAACCCCGGCCCGAGAAACCGATGGACGCCAATCCTCAGCGCCTTCAGTCCCGTACAAGTTTATACTGATGCTGCTGGGGGCCAATACCGGCCCAAAAAAACCGATGGACGCCACCCCTCACCCCTCGATACCGTCAATTATTATACATATCCTGCGGGGTGCACAATCCTGGCCGAGCATCTGAGGACGCCACATCCTCAGCACCTCTCGATCCGTAAAAGTATTATAATGATACCTGCGGGGAGTGCCAATCCCCGGCCGAGAAAACGATGGACCACATCCTACCCCCTTCAAACCGTACAAGTATTAAAATGAGCCTGCTGGGGGGGCAAAAATCCCCGGGCCCCGAGCAAGATACGCCCATCCTCGCGCCTTCAGATCCCTAAAAATTTTATACAGATCCCTGCGGAGTGACAATACCGGCCGACATTATGGACCCCACATCCCAGCGCTCTCAGATCCTTTCAAGTTTTTATACATGGCCGCGGGAGTGCCAATCCCCGGCCCGAGAAAACCGATGGACCCACACCTCACACCTCTCGATAGTACAAGTATTATACATATCCCCGCTGGGTGGCACAATACCGGCCAGCCGATGGGCCAAAACCCAGCGCCTTCAATCCCGTACAAGTATTATACATGATCCTGCTGGGTGGCACAATACCTGGCGAGCAACCGGGACCCACATCCCAGCACCCTCGATCCCCGAAAGTATTATAAGATACCTGCGGGGCCCCACAATCCTTGGCCGAGACGATACGCACATCCCACCCCTCTCAGATACCGTAAAAGTATTAAACATGAACCTGCGGGGATGCACAACCCCCGGCCCATTATGGACGCCCATCCTCCGCCTCTCAAAAACCGTACAAGTATTTAACATGTACCTGCTGGGGGCAAAAAACCCGGGCCGGCCTGATGGACGCCACATCTCAGGCCTCTCGATAGTAAAAGATTATACATGCCCTGCGGGGGGTCAAAATACCCGGGGACAACAAGGACGCCCATCCTCACACCTTCAATCCCGAACAAGTATTTACATGATGCTGCTGGGTGCGCACAATACCTGGCCGAGAAAATTGATGGACGAAAACCCTCAGCCCCTTCGATCCCGTACAAGTATTATACATTAACTGCTGGGGGCACAATACCGGCCAGCACTGGGACCCAATCCTCAGCCCCTCTCAGAACCGTAAAAGTATTATAATGTCCCTGCTGGGAGTGCACAATCCCCGGCCCGGCTTGATGGCCCCACACCCTCCACCCTCAGAAACCTACAAGATTTTAGGGGTTTACGCGGGGGAGTGCAAAACCCCGGGCCGACACTGAGGACGCCACTCCTCCGCCTCTCAGATACGTAAAAAGTATTAACATGAGCCGCTGGGAGGCACAATCCCCGGCCGAGCAACGAGGGACCCACATCCTCAGGGCCCCAGAAACCTACAAGAATTTTACTTTTAAACCTGCTGGTTGGTGTAGCCCTGGTGGGGGCACAAGTACCCTGGAGATGTGTGGCAGACAGCTTTAAAAAGCTAAAACCCATTCATAAAACCTACTGACACACCCTTAGGTGTGCAGTTTATTTTTGAGGGAGTGGTCAGCGTCGTGCCGGGCTTCGGGGAGGAAGTCAGCGGACTGGGGAAAAGGGAATTTTTTGCAGAAAGTCTTCAGCATCCTGTTAAAGAGGGTATCAGGTCAGAGACTGCTCCTGCCTAGATAATGAGCATCTTAGCAACTTTGAAAAAGGAAAAGAAAAAGTAAGCCACCCTTGGCTGTTTGAGTGTTTATTTTACCAGCGGGGGACAACGAAAGGAAAAGTGGATTTAGGGATAGTGCTTAGGGTTTTGAAGAAGTCAGCCTTTGCCCCCGGTACGGGGCCCCAAAGGGGTCACTTTTTTAAAAGCACGTGATAGAAACCAGGAACCCCCCCGGACCCTAGGTTTGCGGAGACACCCCTTATAGTCAGTACTAACGGGGTCAGGGGAGTGAAGACTTTGGGTTTTTCGGGAAAAAATAAAAATTCATCCTTCACGGGAAGGCCCCCTAAACAAAGCTGATGGGCGGGTACCTATAATTAGGGGAGTATTGGGGGAAAACTCGCTTCGGCGTTGTACTCTTGTATTGGAAGTAAAGGAGGCCCCAAATTTTCCAGCGCGTCCAAGTTACCCCCCTTGATCGCCCCCCGGGGGGGAAACCTCCTGAACATCTTCAAGAAAAGTTGGGAAAGCGTGACCGTGTGAGACTGTGGGTTTTTATCTGCACCGCTTCACAAATCCCATAGACTTTGAGGGACCTCCCACCTGTAGGGGGGGGCCCCACATTAGTGCCTCACCATCCCCCCGAATCTACGCACGCTGGTACTAATTTCCCAAAAAACTAAGGTGGCGTCACAAATGTACATAAATCAATCCCCCGAAATAATCCCCAAATACGCCAGACCGCCAGGGCCCCAGACCGAGCCACAGCATGGACAAATCCCATGACCTTCCATGGGCTCGGGTTTTGAGTACCCCCGCCCGGTAACCCACAATTTGGGGCGGGGCGACACAAAAAATTTGGGGACGAACAGGATCGAAACTCGCGGAATTTCGAGCCCTTTTTGCTAAAGGGTTTTTTTGTAAAAAAAGGGATGTTTGCACTTTTGGCGCCAAAACGCCATTTTTGTCCCTTTTCGCGCCTCAGGCCTGGGAAGAAGGTGGGGTACCTTCTGGGGTCCCCCCCCTTGGCGCAAAAAAAATTTTGCCTGCCCTTCAAAGTCTTTTACAACATGCGATCCCCCCTACACAAAGGAGGCCCGCCCTTTTCCCCTTCCTGCGGGGAGGAGGAGACGCAAACCCCCCCCTCCCGGAAGAGCCCCGGATGCCCGGCGGGAAGAAAAATTTTTTTGGGAAAACATGGAGGCGGGACGTTCACCGAGGGGGAAGCGGGGGAAGGCGGCCCCGTGCCCCCCCAAGTGCCACCAAAAACCCGGGTTTCCTACCTGCACTAACACTTGCTTAACAAAGAAAAAAATCCGCCTGAGGAAGATGGTCCAGGCCCAAACCGGCAAAGAAATTTAAAACGCCGGCGTACCTGGAACAGCGGGGGCTGTGGGCCTAGCCTCCCCCAAACCCCCCCCACGATTTTAATACCGAAGATCTGCTCCCAAGGGGAAGGAGCAACGGAGGCTGCCCCCCAAAGACCCTCCGCCCCCAAAGGGAAAGCCGTGGGAACAAGGAGGGGGGAGGACGCCAATCCCGGAACCCCCCCGGGCCCAAAGGCCGAGCAATTATCGGTCCCCCGGCAGGGACACCCGGGGGGGGCCTGTCCGTCATACCAGATGGGACTGGGGCGAAATGGGCCCTGGGAAAGTGCCATACCGCCCAGTGGGAAAGGAATGGCGGTCGTAGGAGAAGAAGAAAACCCCAGGGGGAGAGCGGGGAAAACCAGGACCGTAGCGACAATTTTTCCCACTGATCGCGGACAAAAGAGTCCCCCCCCCCAAATAAAAATACTTGGGAACCGCGGCGGGAGGGGTGTTATAGTTCCCCCTCCCGGGAAAGGGCGGGGCTTTATCCTGAACCGGGCTCACCCAGCGGTCTTTGTCAGAGGCGTGACGTAGAATCCCACCGCCGCAAGGCCATCCCGGGGGGGACTTGCGAAGGAATCGTCACAAACCGGCACTGGGGAAAGAAGGGAGTATCCCTTTAAAGTCGCCATCGCCGGCCCCCTCCCCGACGCAGGTTACCCTCACCTACCGCAGCGTCCTGTTCCAGCTCAAGCAGCATCCGGCCCTGCCCCCCATCGCCCCCTGCAAATCATCGCAACTAGGACCCAGAGTTATCGCAAATTAAAGCCCCCTACATGCAACATGCGACCCGTCGCAATCGCAATCCCGACGCGGTCCATATCGTTTAAATTGATTGAGACGCAAACGGTGTCAGTGGAGAGGTGTACCCCTTGCGCCTTTTGGGGGTTGCACCAAAATGTGGGACCAACCTGAAGAGCACAGATTTTAGTTTTGGGGGATTC
>JARQOD010012855.1:0-18005 GCA_033576555.1 Oophaga sylvatica | reverse complement strand
GATATCATTATATACTGTATAGTAATGGAGTCTGATATCATTATATACTGTATAGTAATGGAGACTGATATCATTATACACTGTATAGTAATGGAGTCTGATATCATTCTATACTGTATAGTAATGGAGTCTGATATCATTATATACACTGTATAGTAATGGAGACTGATATCATTATATATACTGTATAGTAATGGAGACTGATATCATTATATACACTGTATAGTAATGGAGACTGATATCATTATATACTGTATAGTAATGGAGACTGATATCATTATATACTGTATAGTAATGGAGACTGATATCATTATATACTGTATAGTAATGGAGTCTGATATCATTATATACTGTATAGTAATGGAGACTGATATCATTATATACTGTATAGTAATGGAGTCTGATATCATTATATACTGTATAGTAATGGAGACTGATATCATTATATACTGTATAGTAATGGAGACTGATATCATTATATACTGTATAGTAATGGAGACTGATATCATTATATACACTGTATAGTAATGGAGACTGATATCATTATATACTGTATAGTAATGGAGACTGATATCATTATATACTGTATAGTAATGGAGACTGATATCATTATATACTGTATAGTAATGGAGACTGATATCATTATATACTGTATAGTAATGGAGTCTGATATCATTATATACTGTATAGTAATGGAGACTGATATCATTATATACATGTATAGTAATGGAGACTGATATCATTATATACTGTATAGTAATGGAGTCTGATATCATTATATACTGTATAGTAATGGAGACTGATATCATTATAATGAGTATGACAACTTATAATGTATAGTAATGGAGACTGATATCATTATATACTGTATAGTAATGGAGCTGATATCATTATATACTGTATAGTAATGGAGACTGATATCATTATATACTGTATAGTAATGGAGACTGATATCATTATATACTGTATAGTAATGGAGACTGATATCATTATATACTGTATAGTAATGGAGACTGATATCATTATATATACTGTATAGTAATGGAGACTGATATCATTATATATACTGTATAGTAATGGAGACTGATATCATTATATTACTGTATAGTAATGGAGACTGATATCATTATATACTGTATAGTAATGGAGACTGATATCATTATATACTGTATAGTAATGGAGACTGATATCATTATATACCTGTATAGTAATGGAGTCTGATATCATTATAACTGTATAGTAATGGAGTCTGATATCATTATATACTGTATAGTAATGGAGACTGATATCATTATATATACTGTATAGTAATGGAGACTGATATCATTATATATACTGTATAGTAATGGAGACTGATATCATTATATATACTGTATAGTAATGGAGACTGATATCATTATATACTGTATAGTAATGGAGACTGATATCATTATATACTGTATAGTAATGGAGACTGATATCATTATATACTGTATAGTAATGGAGACTGATATCATTATATACTGTATAGTAATGGAGACTGATATCATTATATATACTGTATAGTAATGGAGACTGATATCATATATACTACGTATGGGAGTATATTATACTGTATAGTAGGAGACTGATATCATTATATATACTGTATAGTAATGGAGACTGATATCATTATATATACTGTATAGTAATGGAGACTGATATCATTATATACTGTATAGTAATGGAGACTGATATCATTATATATACTGTATAGTAATGGAGTCTGATATCATTATATACTGTATAGTAATGGAGTCTGATATCATTATATACTGTATAGTAATGGAGACTGATATCATTATATAACTGTATAGTAATGGAGTCTGATATCATTATATACTGTATAGTAATGGAGTCTGATATCATTATATATACTGTAAGTAATGGAGTCTGATATCATTATATACTGTATAGTAATGGAGTCTGATATCATTATATATACTGTATAGTAATGGAGTCTGATATCATTATATACTGTATAGTAATGGAGTCTGATATCATTATATATACTGTATAGTAATGGAGTCTGATATCATTATATACTGTATAGTAATGGAGACTGATATCATTATATACTGTATAGTAATGGAGTCTGATATCATTATATACTGTATAGTAATGGAGTCTGATATCATTATATACTGTATAGTAATGGAGACTGATATCATTATATACTGTATAGTAATGGAGACTGATATCATTATATACACTGTATAGTAATGGAGACTGATATCATTATATACTGTATAGTAATGGAGTCTGATATCATTATATACTGTATAGTAATGGAGTCTGATATCATTATATACTGTATAGTAATGGAGACTGATATCATTATATACTGTATAGTAATGGAGACTGATATCATTATATACTGTATAGTAATGGAGACTGATATCATTATATACTGTATAGTAATGGAGACTGATATCATTATATACTGTATAGTAATGGAGTCTGATATCATTATATACTGTATAGTAATGGAGACTGATATCATTATATACTGTATAGTAATGGAGTCTGATATCATTATATACTGTATAGTAATGGAGACTGATATCATTATATATACTGTATAGTAATGGAGTCTGATATCATTATATATACTGTATAGTAATGGAGACTGATATCATTATATATACTGTATAGTAATGGAGTCTGATATCATTATATACTGTATAGTAATGGAGTCTGATATCATTATATACTGTATAGTAATGGAGTCTGATATCATTATATATACTGTATAGTAATGGAGTCTGATATCATTATATACTGTATAGTAATGGAGACTGATATCATTATATATACTGTATAGTAATGGAGTCTGATATCATTATATAAACTGTATAGTAATGGAGACTGATATCATTATATATACTGTATAGTAATGGAGTCTGATATCATTATATACTGTATAGTAATGGAGTCTGATATCATTATATACTGTATAGTAATGGAGACTGATATCATTATATATACTGTATAGTAATGGAGACTGATATCATTATATATACTGTATAGTAATGGAGTCTGATATCATTATATACTGTATAGTAATGGAGTCTGATATCATTATATACTGTATAGTAATGGAGACTGATATCTCCGGGGTGTACATACAGCCGTCAGTCCGGGGGTTTCTGGGGTCCTTGCCCTCGTCACAGACACAGCTGTAAATGTCTTGTGACACCATCTTGGTTGTTATTTCCACTTGCAGGGACATTTTGATGAATGGTTTCCTTCCTGGAGGATGTGTGATTACCTTGGCCCATGAGCAGATAACACCAGGAGGAATGAAGCCCAGAGTCTGCAGAAAAGATCCACCGCCGAGTGCTGAAGATCCGCGCCATACTATAGGACAGATCTCATCACCAAGTGTTATGTTTCGGTAGCTGAGCAGGACAGGAACAACAGCAGGGCAGCCGAACACCTGAGATGTTGGTAACGGATGGATCGCAGATTCCTAAACTAACGACACAACTAGAGGTAGCCGTGGAGCGTTCCTACGTTGATCCTAGACGCCTCGTCACAGCCTGAGAGATAACTACACCTAAAGGCAGAAAGATGAAAGCTATCTGCCCCGGAGCAGATCCCCAAAGAAAATAGGAAGCCCCCAAACATATAATGGCGGTTAGACAAGATGAAAATACAAACATAGGCAGAAAATAGACTGAGCAAACACTGGGGCCATAAGCTGACTAAATAGGATAGGAAAGGAGAGATTACTTTCTGCAACCCAGAAAACCCTACAAAAATCCAACAATTCTGATTACAAAAATACTGAGATCACACGATCTCCACCACCTAAATCAGATCTCAGTGTGAACAAAAACCAACCCGCAGCCGCTGAAAAAACAGCAAAAAGCAAATGAGCAAATAACAGTGGCTCAGACAAACTGTGAGGAGCTCAGGCCCCAGGAGGGGACCTGGCTGACCTCCACAAAAGTGCAGAAAACAATGCAAAAAGCAAGCACAAAAAGAAAAGCAGAAAATATCTTATCTGAAAGCAGAGATGCAGGCAAGACTCAGCAAACTTCCAAATGAACAGGAACCACAATTGAGACAAGAACAATTGATCACCGGCAACCATCATGGGAGGGAACCTCCCTTATATCAGACCAGTCCATGAACCCAGATTGCCATTCCTCGCTGAAAGGTTCAGTACTGTCTGTAACCACCAGAGGGAGCCTCTGCTCAGAAACCATCTCTAGCACATTCATAACAGTACCCCCCCTCTTGAGGAGGAGTCACCGAACCTCACTTGTGCAACCAGACCGATCAGGATGAGCTCGGTGATAGGCACGGATCAGTCTCCTATCATGGATGTCCGAAGCAAACACCCAAGAATTGTCCTCCTGACCATAACCTCTCCACTTAACCAAATACTGGAGTTTCTGTCTAGAAAAACGAGAATCCAATATTTTCTCAACCACATACTCCAGATTGCCCTCAACCAAAACAGGGTCAGGAGGCGCAGCCATAGGAACCACTGGCTCGACAAACCTCTTCAATAAGGACTTGTGGAACACGTTATGGATCTTAAATGTCCCTGGAAGAAGCAAATGGAAGGAAACAGGATTAAGAATCTCCATGATCTTATTGTCATGTGTGCATCGCCACGAAGATCGTCGCGGTTGCACATTCTGACTTCTCACAGCTGAGTTGCTGTTTCTTTGTGTTTGGCAGTTAGGGAGTTAATTCTGTCTGTGCTCAGTTCTGGGACTGGGTGCAGTTTCTCCCGGCTGCAATTAATTATTTGTTGATTGGTTTCCTTTAAATCTCTGGTTGTCTGTGTTGGGAGTTGCCAGTGAAATTCTTCATGCAGACCACAGATAGGATTGTATCTGTATAGACTTAAGTTAAAGAGCTCCTTAGTTGTTTTAAGCTCACCTTGCTTAGAGTTTAATATCCCAGATCATTTATGTTCCTTCTGTGTTTGAGTGTGTATGCAAGTCTGTGTTTTCTCCAGTCTGTCTTATATGTCTAATCTGTGTATTTAGCAGAGATCAGCCCATATCCCTTTGTTGGTAATCAGAATCCTTCTTAGGACTGATTACAGGGTTCAGGGACTGATAGGAGACAGGGTTAGGCTGGAGACTTGGACCTCTGAACCATTATCAGTACCTCCAAGGTGAGGGATTAGTTAGGACCCCAGTTTAGGGTCAGGTTAGACCCCCGGTCCTCCTCTTTCCTGTGACAGTGTATCAAGTCCTCAAGATTAACCCTGAGTTCAACGGATATCGTGTCAGGTAAATCTATTCTATATTTACATGCTGATGTTGCTAATCTATATGTTGTATAGAGTGTTGTTCTTTTAAGAATAGTTTACTGACATTGTATACATATCATAAGACCGCGTGACATTTTCACTGGCCCATAAAATTATTCCCAGTTGCCATGGATCCAGTAGCCCAGCTGGCTCTGCAGTTGCAGGGATTATCCATGGAGCTGACGGACATTAAGTCCAAAGTTTTGTCTCCCTCGGAGCAAACCAGATTTGAACCTAAAGTAGCTCTCCCGGACAGGTTCACTGGTGGGCGAGACAAATTTTTTACCTTCAGGGAAGCATGTAAATTGTATTTTCGGCTTCGGCCTCGATCATCAGGGAGTGAAGAGCAGAGAGTGGGAATTGTTATCTCGCTCCTACAAGGGGACCCTCAATCCTGGGCCTTCTCCCTTCCTCCGGGATCCCCGGCTCTACAGTCAGTAGATCGATTTTTTACTGCCCTGGGTTTGGTATATGATGACCCAGATCGGGTCTCTCTTGCTGAGACAAAATTACGTAAGATACAGCAGGGAGATCGTCCGGCGGAGGAATTTGCTTCTGAGTTCCGTAGATGGGCCACAGATACTCAGTGGAATGACCCAGCTCTTAGGAGCCAGTTTTGTCATGGGCTTTCTGACAAATTAAAGGACGTTTTGGCTCAGTATGATTCTCCTCCATCACTGGAGGCTGCTATGGCCCTAGCTATCCGTACTGATAGACGGCTCCGGGAGAGGTGCGAGGTAACTCCGCCCCCTGTTGTTACTCCACCTACTACTAAAGTCCCTTATGTTGAGGTTCCCCTTGTCTGTTCGGAGGAGCCTATGCAGTTGGGAGGGACATCATTTCGTAGGAGGGGATTGGCGGTACGCCGCAGGACTAGAAGGTGTTTCTTCTGCGGGAAAGAGGGACATTTTGTTGGGGGATGTCCATCCCGTGCCTTGTTGAGCAAAAAGTCGCCGGAAAACTGTTAATCCCAGGTTGTGTGGTGGACGACAACCTGGGAGTATGTATTTCGTCCGCTAGTTCTTCTCAGTTCCTTGTACCAGTGGAGGTGGTGGTTGGTACGAGAGTGGAGAGATTTTCTGTTCTTCTTGATAGTGGGTCCGGGGTAATCTGGTTGACGCTCAGTTTGCTCAGGCTCAAGGTATGCATCTGAGTGTATTGGTCAAACCGATCCCTATATTCTCCATTGACGCCAGGCCTCTCGGCCAAGGTAGCTTTGTTCATGAGGTTCATAACATTGACCTTCGGGTAGGGGCAATACATAGGGAACTATTATCTTGTTATGTGTTGGAGGGTCTACCTACTCCTATTGTGTTGGGACTTCCTTGGTTGGTTAAACATAACCCTGTGATTAATTGGCAGTCCAGAGATATAAGCCAATGGGGGGAGTTTTGCAAAAGTAACTGCATGAACACAGTCATCAGTGCGGTCGTGCCTAGTACTTTGCCTCCTTTTTTGGAGGACTTTGGGGATGTGTTCTCTGAGGAGGGGTGTCAGGAGTTGCCTCCTCATCGCGTGTATGACTGCTCTATTAATTTACTTCCTGATGCTAAGTTACCTAAAGCTAGGTTATATAACCTTTCTGGTCCTGAGAGGCAGGCTATGAAAGATTATATTTCGGAAAGTCTGGCCAAAGGGCATATTAGACCTTCATCTTCCCCAGTGGCCGCGGGGTTCTTCTTTGTGAAGAAAAAAGATGGAGGCCTACGCCCTTGCTTGGATTTCCGCGAACTTAATCGGATTACTGTTCGAGATCCGTATCCACTCCCTCTGATTCCTGATCTCTTCAATCAAATTGTTGGCGCCAAATGGTTCTCTAAATTGGATCTCAGGGGGGCGTATAATCTGATTAGGATAAAAGAGGGGGATGAGTGGAAAACGGCGTTTAACACGCCGGAGGGACATTATGAGAACCTTGTCATGCCTTTTGGTCTGACTACTGCACCAGCAGTATTCCAACATTTTGTTAATGACATTTTTCGTCATCTGGTGGGGCTGTTTGTGGTCGTATATTTGGATGACATTTTAATTTACTCACCAGATCTTGTGTCTCACCAGGAGCATGTGAGACAGGTGTTGCAGATCTTGCGAGACAATAAACTATACGCCAAACTGGAAAAGTGTGTATTCGCCGTACAGGAACTTCAGTTTTTGGGTTTCTTGGTGTCAGCCTCCGGTTTCCGTATGGACCCTGAAAAGGTGAGAGCAGTGCTTGAATGGGATCAGCCAGAGGATCTTAAGGCTCTGCAGCGTTTTCTGGGGTTTGCTAACTACTACCGGAAATTTATTTGTAATTTCTCATCTGTTGTCAAACCTCTCACTGACATGACAAGAAAAGGGACGGATTTTTCTAAATGGTCGGACAAAGCTTGCCAAGCTTTTTCCTCTTTGAAAAAATGTTTTGCTTCGGCACCCGTTCTCATCCAACCAGATGCATCACAGCCGTTCGTTGTGGAGGTGGACGCGTCTGACGTAGGGGTGGGTGCAATATTGTCCCAGGGTCCGTCCCCTGGTAAATGGCATCCGTGCGCTTTCTTTTCTAAAAAATTGTCGTCCGCCGAAAGGAATTATGATATCGGCAATAGGGAACTTTTGGCCATTAAGTTGGCTTTTGAAGAATGGCGTCACTTTTTGGAGGGGGCAGTCCACCCGGTCACCGTCATTACTGATCACAAGAACCTGCTGTATTTGGAATCTGCTAAGCGTCTGAATTCCAGACAAGCTCGATGGTCGTTGTTTTTTACCAGGTTTAATTTTGTTGTCACTTATCGCCCTGGATCTAAGAATGTTAAGGCGGATGCCCTTTTCTCGCAGTTTCCCAGGGGCCGGGAAAATGGATGACCCGATTCCTATCCTTCAGGAGGGGGTGGTAGTGTCGGCTGTATGTTCTGAGCTTGAGGAGGAGGTGTTAGAGGCTCAGGGGGACGCCCCTGCAGGACCTCCAGGGAGACTGTTTGTCCCAAATCAGTTGAGACAAAAGGTTATTGAGGCACATCATAATTCTGCTTTAGCAGGACATCCAGGGAGTAAGGCTACTTTAGATCTCCTTTCTCGCCGTTTTGGTGGCCTAACGTTAATAAAGATGTTTTAACTTTTGTCGCGTCCTGTGGGGTTTGTGCTCGCTCTAAGACCCCTCATACCCGTCCGTCTGGGACCCTCTTACCCTTGAAACTTCCGGAGCGTCCATGGACTCATTTGTCTATGGACTTCATCACGGACCTTCCTCAGTCGTCAGGGAAGACTGTCATACTGGTGGTTGTTGACAGGTTCAGTAAGATGGCACATTTCATTGCTCTTCCTGCCCTCCCTAATGCTAAAACTCTGGCGCAGGTGTTCATTGGGGAGATTGTGAGACTTCATGGGTTGCCTTCTGATGTGGTGTCAGATAGGGGGTCTCTGTTTGTGTCCAAGTTTTGGAGGGCATTTTGTTTACGTCGGGGGATGCAATTGTCATTTTCCTCGGCTTTTCATCCGCAGACCAATGGTCAGACAGAGCGTCTGAATCAAAGCCTAGAGACTTATCTTCGGTGTTTTGTCTCGGAGAACCAGGAGGACTGGTCTTCTTTCTTGCCTCTGGCAGAGTTCGCTCTTAACAACAGGCGGAGCGAGTCCACTGGTAAGTCCCCGTTTTTTGGGGCATATGGTTTTCATCCCAGTTTTGTACATTCAATGGGGGGGGCCCTTCTGGGGTTCCTGAGGAGGAGCGTTTCTCGTCGTCACTTGCTTCAGTGTGGAGAGGTGTATTGAATAATCTGAGTGCTATGGGGAACCGTTATAAACGTATGGCTGATAGGAGGAGAGTTTCTGGTCCAGATCTTAATGTGAACGATCTGGTATGGTTGTCTACCAGGAATATAAAACTTAAAGTTCCCTCCTGGAAGCTGGGCCCCAGATTCATCGGGCCGTACAGGATCAGTTCCATAATTAATCCTGTGGCATTTCGTCTGGACCTCCCTCCTACGTTTAAAATTCATAATGTGTTCCACAAGTCATTACTTAAGAGGTACGTGGCACCAGTCATACCATCACCTCTACCTCCTCCTCCAGTGGTGGTCAATGGTAACTTGGAGTTTCAAGTGTCAAAGATCATTGACTCACGTCTGAATCGCCGGTCCCTTCAGTACTTGGTGCATTGGAAGGGGTATGGTCCAGAGGAGAGGACGTGGGTTCCTGCGTCTGACATTAACGCAGATCGTTTGGTGCGGACCTTCCACAGAACTCACCCGGGCAAACCTGGCCCTGAGGGTCCGGAGGCCCCTCGTAGAAGGGGGGGTACTGTCATGTGTGCATCGCCACGAAGATCGTCGCGGTTGCACATTCTGACTTCTCACAGCTGAGTTGCTGTTTCTTTGTGTTTGGCAGTTAGGGAGTTAATTCTGTCTGTGCTCAGTTCTGGGACTGGGTGCAGTTTCTCCCGGCTGCAATTAATTATTTGTTGATTGGTTTCCTTTAAATCTCTGGTTGTCTGTGTTGGGAGTTGCCAGTGAAATTCTTCATGCAGACCACAGATAGGATTGTATCTGTATAGACTTAAGTTAAAGAGCTCCTTAGTTGTTTTAAGCTCACCTTGCTTAGAGTTTAATATCCCAGATCATTTATGTTCCTTCTGTGTTTGAGTGTGTATGCAAGTCTGTGTTTTCTCCAGTCTGTCTTATATGTCTAATCTGTGTATTTAGCAGAGATCAGCCCATATCCCTTTGGTGGTAATCAGAATCCTTCTTAGGACTGATTACAGGGTTCAGGGACTGATAGGAGACAGGGTTAGGCTGGAGACTTGGACCTCTGAACCATTATCAGTACCTCCAAGGTGAGGGATTAGTTAGGACCCCAGTTTAGGGTCAGGTTAGACCCCCGGTCCTCCTCTTTCCTGTGACAGTGTATCAAGTCCTCAAGATTAACCCTGAGTTCAACGGATATCGTGTCAGGTAAATCTATTCTATATTTACATGCTGATGTTGCTAATCTATATGTTGTATAGAGTGTTGTTCTTTTAAGAATAGTTTACTGACATCGTACACATATCATAAGACCGCGTGACATTTATAAGGTCCAATGAACCTAGGCTTAAACTTAGGAGATGCAACTCTCATAGGGATATTTCTTGAGGACAACCAAACCAAGTCCCCCACTTTAATCTGAGGACCATCAGTCCTATGCCGGTTGGCAAACCACTGGGCCTTCTCCTGAGAGAGAGACAACCTCTCCACTACCTGGTCCCAAATCTGCTGCATTCGCTCCACAACAGATTCAACACCTGGACAGACAGAAGCCTCCGTCTGTCCCGAAGAAAATCGAGGGTGAAACCCAAAATTGCAGAAAAATGGAGACATCAAGGTGGCAGAGCTAGCCCTATTATTAAAGGGAATCTGTCACCCTAAATTGGCAGAATATTTAAATGATGGCAGTCAGGTCAGATGGGCGGTGTTTTGGGTACTTGCCTTAACATGTTGTTCGCCGCTGTCTCCATTATTTCTGGGAATTGTAGTTGTTGCCCTCCATATAACGCGCCTGCGCATTGCAATCTGTGGGCAAAGCATACTGCGCGTGCGCAATTCAAGATTGCAATGCGCAGGCGCGTTATATGGAGGGCAACGACTACAATTCCCAGAAATAAAGGAGACAGCGGCGAACAACATGTTAAAGGCAAGTACCCAAAACACCGCCCATCTGACCTGACTGACATCATTTAAATATTCCGCCAATTTAGGGTGACAGATTCCCTTTAAGAGCAAACTCAGCCAAAGGCAAAAAAGAGACCCAGTCATCTTGATCAGCAGACACAAAACATCTCAAATAAGTCTCCAAGGTCTGGTTTGTTCTCTCGGTTTGTCCATTGGTCTGAGGATGAAAGCAGAGGAGAAAGATAATTGAACACCAAGTTTAGAACAAAATGTCCTCCAAAATCTGGAAACAAACTGGACTCCTCTGTCAGACACAATGTTCTCCGGAATGCCATGGAACCAAACCAGGTGCTAAAGGAACAAAGGCACCAATTCGGAGGAGGAAGGCAACTTAGGTAATGGCACAAGATGTATCATCTTGGAAAACCTATCACAGATTACCCAGATAACGGTCATTCTCTGAGAAACAGGGAGGTCGGAAATTAAATCCATAGAGATATGGGTCCATGGCCTCTTGGGCACAGGTAGTGGCATTAACAAACCACTAGAGCGAGAGCAAGGCTTGGAGCGAGAGCAAGTCCCACAGGACTGCACAAATTCCCTGACGTCACGAGACAAAGTAGGCCACCAAAAGGACCGACTCACCAAGTCTCTGGTACCAAAAATCCCGGGATGACCAGCCAACGCGGAACAATGAATCTCAGACATCACACTCTTCTTCCACTGGTCTGGGACAAACAATTTCCCAGTAGGGCAGCGAGCAGGTTTATCCTCCTGACACCCTTCCAAGGCCAGTCTCAAATTGGGCGAGATGGCGGAAAGAACTACACCCTCTTTCAAAATAACAGTAGGATCAGATAACTCAGGAGAGCCCGCAAAGAAACTCCTCGAGAGGGCATCCGCCTTAACATTCTTAGTGCCAGGAAGAAAAGAAACCACAAAATTAAAACGTGTGAAAAACAAGGCCCACCTGGCCTGTCTAGGATTAAGTCGACTGGCTGATTCGAGATAAACCAGATTCTTATGGTCCATGAGGACCACCACCTGATGTTTGGCTCCTTTCAGCCAATGTCTCCACTCTTCAAAGGCCCACTTCATGGCCAATAACTCCCGATTACCCACGTCATAAGTACGTTCAGTTGGAGAAAATTTTCGAGAGAGAAAGGCACAAGGGTTACTCTTAGAGGTCTCTGGATCTCTTTGGGACAAAACGACACCTGCCCCAATTTCAGAGGCATCAACCTCCACCTGAAATGGTAGAGAAACATCAGGCTGCCTGTGATGACATCTACTACATTTAGCAGCTTGTGTATAGCGCGCTTCCCTTCCCCCTCCCAGCATAAGTAAGGCTCAGTGTAATCTGAGCTCCCAGCACTGGAGTTTCCCGCCTCACCGTAGGGGGTCGCCATTGTCTTCACATGTGCTCTCCTTCTATAGCAGCCATTATGGGGATTCATTCCTTTTGGTGATAACACGGTGGGAATTTGTGTCAGAAACATGAAAGTCACTGTATTGAACCATGCGCCGACGGGCATCGTTCCCGTGGTACTGGTGAACCCGTAACTCCAACAGAGCCCGAGAAATGGAATTCTCGGATTCCCCATGAACTAGCTCAGCCAAGTTTGGACTCATTGGAACCGTCATTTTAAAGTAAGATCATTGATAGGTCTGCCATTATTCTGCTAGAGTTCCCCGCTGAGTTATGGTCCTTATGACTTTCAGAGCTCAAAACTATAACTTGTAGCCCAGGGGAGGTGGCCAGAAAACCAGCCCCTTTTGTGAGGTCAGAAGCCGACATGTATAAGGCTTGCAGGGAAGCCCCTTACTCATTCCTTGCTGTGACGTCTTGACTAAGAGATCTGCAAATGAACTATGACGTGTGGCTCCTTCCCCCAGCCTGGCTTGCCTGTAAATGATCTAACAACCATGTGAGTGAATTTCATCTTTAATCCTATTTTATTTCTGACTGCCTTGTACATAACTATATTGCCTCAGCTTGTTACATCTTTTTATATTATATAAGCACTGCCTGTCTTTTTAAGGAATAAACCTATAAATTTATTAGTTTGTTTCTCCTGCTCTATAAACGAATTTACACGTGCCTGAAGTACTACGCTACTGTTTTGGGGTTGCTACGGACCCTCTTGATAAATTGTTCCAAGAAAATCGTAGTTGGTGGCAGCTTAACAGAAGGGGTGTAGCGTGTTGACCTATGGGGTGGCGTTGGCAGTGACGGAGCGGGTTTTATAAGTGTATTGCCCGGCTGCGGCTCGGAGTAATTATAATTCCCTCACTGCAGCGTGCCCAATAGCCAGCACACATCCAAGTGACCCGTCTGGCGACTAATTATCCTAGGTGCAGTTCCCAGACTGACCTGAGGGTAAGGGGGGCGCCAGAGAGCTGCAAGTTCCTAAGTGGAAGTGGGATAATTATAAATCCCTGCAGTTTACTGGGTCGGACGGCAGCAGCCGTCGTGTGTGTGCGCGTTCTCGTCACATTTGCGGCATGGAGGGATCACAAGCCGTGATACCCCAGGCTACCGTGTGGCGGACCATGTGCCCGTTCATCACATATTGATGGCAGCGGTGGGATCACAAGCCGTGATACCCGGGCTACCGTGTGGCGGACCGTGTGCACCGTTTCATCACATGTGGTGGCAGCGGTGGGATTATAGAGCATTAGTGATCTGGTTTGAGCAATCATTCCATTCACTAAAAAACTTGCACGGTTCTTCAGCGACCCTGCATCTAAAGTTTTGGAGAACAGACTCAGTGTTTATTAGTCCTGAGACAATTGTGTGTACTTGCGGTTACCCCTCCCTTCTCTTTGTTTTTCTATCCTATCTTTTATTTGGCAACCATGGCTACGAGGGGATACGACTGGAATAATCGGAATAGCAAGGAAGCTCTTCTTGCCATGTGCGAGTGGAGGGAGATTGTCCCCATGGCCCAAACCAAGGCCGAAGTGATCCAGGCCCTGATGGCATGGGACCACGCTCGGAGCGAGGAGGGCGCAGGAGCCGGCCCAAGCCAAGTTGGTGCCGCAGGAGCAGAGGCCCAACCCCTGACTGCTTACACCCAGGGCGGGTTGGACCCTTACCTGCAGGCGGCCCTGGAGGGACTCCCCACCGACGACCGGGAGGAGCGCCTGAAGCTGATCCAGCAATATCAGCAGGAGGCCCGAGCCGAGTGCCAAGCCCAGCGGGAGGCTGAAAGAGCCGAGCGGGAGGCTGAGAGAGCCCGAGCCGAGCGGGAAGCCCAAGCGCAGAGAGCCCATGAGCTGGAGATGGTCCAGCGAGGGGCAATGCCCTCCACAGCCCAGAGCAGTGTGCCCTGCAGCACTCAGAGTCCCAAGCCCCGGCCGGAGCACTTTCCCGTGATGGAAAAGGACGGAGACTTGGACACTTTTCTGCGGGCCTTTGAGAAAGTCTGCAGACAGTACCGGCTGCCTGACAACCAATGGGCCAGGTACTTGACCCCCGGGCTAAAGGGCAAAGCTCTGGAGGCGTTTGCTTCACTCACGCCGGATCAAGATGACAACTATCAGGCCATCAAGCAGGCCCTGATCGCCAAGTACCAGCTAACCCCTGAGGTATACCGAAAGAAGTTCCGGAACCTCCAACGTGGCCCACACGACAGTTATAGCGATGTGGTGCAAGGACTCAGGAACCACTTTGACCAGTGGATCCAGGGACTGTCAGTTGACACCTTTGAGAACCAGAGGGACCTGATGATCAAAGACCAGTTCCTGCATCTGTGCCCAGCTGAGGTCCGACAGTTCATCCTGGACCGAGAACCGGAGGACGCGGTCAGAACAGCACGGATCGCCGACAGCTATGAGGCCAACCGGAAAACCGAGATGCGGAAGCCCTTCACCGCCCGCTGGGGAGGGGGTAAGCCTGCAACCAACCCCAGTGCCCCTGCCAGTCGTCCCTCTGGAGGCACTATCCCCTTTGCCAGCGCCAGGCCTACATCAGACCCCCGCCAGTGTTTCTCCTGTAAACGGACAGGACACATCAGCGCCACCTGTCCGGAGAGGCAGAAGAACCCCCCAGCCAAGGCCTCCGGGCCCAACGCCTCTGTTCTTTTGGTGGGTGGTGTGGTGGGGAGGGTTGATGACAACGTGCAGCCCGTCCGCGTGGGGGCCCGTCTTGCTACAGGCCTCAAGGACACCGGGGCTGAACGAACCCTCATCCGACCCGAACTGGCGGCCCCTGAAGAGTTGATTCCGGGGAAAACCTTAACTGTCACCGGGATTGGGGGCGTCCACTACCCCTTGCCGATAGCCCGAGTTTTCATTGACTGGGGTACCAGGAGCGGGGTGAAGGAAGTGGGGGTGTCCGAAAACCTGCCCACTGATGTTTTATTGGGGACTGATCTGGGGAGGATGGTGGCGTACTATGTCCCTGACACCCCTCCCCAATCTGATGATAAGGTTAACATTATCCATGATGATGATGATGATGATGGGAAACTGAATGTGTTACCTGCCAATGCTTTGCGAAGTGATTATGCAACCGATAACCTTTCTTTCCCTAGGAATGATGTTGATAGTGATGTATCTGTGCCATCTGAATCTGTTAACCCTTTCTCTGAAGTGGTAGATGTGTCCACAGGTACAGGAGCGTTCAGCCACGTCGCTCTGCGGAGTGAGACGGCTGAGGAACCCCTAGCAGGAGCAAGCGACAGTGCTCAAGGAAATGGGGAGGTGCATGAGAACTGTGAGGAAGGTGACGCCATGACACTGACCAGTGCCACGAGGAAGGTAACTGGCCCATAAGTAGCACTGCTCCTGAAGTGTTGGGGGTGGATGGGGAGGTAGAGCCCATAGCAGCGCAGGCTGATGGGTCTGTAGAAGTCCCCGGGGAGACTGCATATGTAGCTGCCGTCACCCGCAGTCAGAGTGCCCGGATCGCAGGTAGCGCCCTGCCATCTGGACCCTCCTCCGCTACAGGAGAGACTGAACCAGAGGTGGACCCAGAGCCGGTCCCAGAGGGTCCCAGTGAGGAAGGAACCCTGACGTCACTTCTGGCTGCCTCCAGCCAGGAGTTCCAGGCCGCTCTGCACTTAGATGCGAGCCTGGAGAACTTGAGGCACCTCGCCGAGACGCCCACCTCCGTGACTGATAAGGAGAGGGTGTTCTGGGAACGAGGAAGGTTGTACCGGGAGACAGTACCCGGAGACTCCCAAAAGGAGTGGTTGAGGGAAAAACAGCTGGTCGTCCCGCACCAGTTCCGAGGTGAGTTGTTGAGGATTGCCCATGAGATTCCACTCGCTGGACACTTGGGGATCAGCAAAACTAAGGCACGGCTGTCTCAACACTTCTATTGGCCCAAGATGGGGACAGATGTGACTAACTACTGCCGCTCCTGTATCACCTGTCAAAGAGTGGGGAAGGCGGGGCCTGCTCTTAAGGCTCCCCTGATCCCGTTGCCAGTGATAGAGGAGCCTTTCCAGAGGATCGCGGTGGACATTGTGGGCCCGCTGGCCGTCCCCAGCCGCTCTGGAAAGCAATACATCCTTACTGTGGTAGACTACGCTACCCGGTACCCGGAGGCAGTAGCTCTGTCCTCAACTAAGGCAGATAAGGTGGCGGATGCACTGGTGACCATATTTTCACGGATAGGATTTCCCAGGGAGATGCTTACCGATCGAGGGACCCAATTTACGTCTCGCCTAATGAAGGCTCTCTGCAGCAAGATGCAGGTGACGCGTATGGTATCGAGTGCGTATCACCCACAGACCAATGGTTTGTGTGAACGCTTTAACGGTACCCTCAAACAGATGCTCCGCATGCTGGTTGAGACCCAGGGACGCGATTGGGAGCGGTACCTCCCACACCTGCTGTTTGCCTACAGAGAAGTCCCGCAGGCCTCGACGGGGTTCTCCCCCTTTGAGCTCCTGTATGGCAGGCGAGTCCGGGGACCCCTCGGGTTGATAAGAGAATCCTGGGAAGATGAGCCAAACCCCACAGAAGTGTCCATCGTGGATTATGTCATGCGCTTCCGCGACAAGATGCAGACCTTGACGCAGTTGGTGCATGACAACATGACGCAGGCTCAGGCTGACCAGAAGCACTGGTACGACCAGAACGCCCGGGAGCGGACCTACCAGGTGGGTCAAAAGGTGTGGGTGCTGGTACCCGTACCAAAGGATAAGCTTCAGGCAGCCTGGGAAGGCCCGTACGTCGTGCACCAACGGCTCAACCCAGTCACCTACGTGGTCACGCTTGACCACACTCGGGGTAGGCGCAAGGCCTTTCACGTCAACATGATGAAGGCCCATCACGAACGTGAAGCCTGCGTCCTACCGGTCTGCAACCTGCCCGAGGACGGGGAGGAGGATCCCCTCCTGGACATGCTGGCCCAAGCCAAGGCCAATGGGTCCATTGAGGACATGGAGGCAAATGCCTCGCTAACCGCCTCCCAGCGGTTGCAGTTGCTGACCACTCTGGAATCCTTTCGGGCCGTGTTCACTAACCGACCCGGAAGGACCAAGTTGGCAGTCCATGAGGTGGACACCGGGAATCACGCCCCGTTATGGCGGACACCTTATCGGATCTCTGGGGAGGTGCAGCAGATTATGCGCCAGGAGATCCATGAGATGTTGCAGCTGGGTGTGATCCGGCCGTCCAAAAGCGCGTGGGCCTCACCTGTAGTTCTCGTGCCAAAAAAGGATCGGACCACCCGGTTCTGCGTGGACTACATGGGGCTCAACGCCATCACTACCTCTGATGCGCACCCAATGCCACGCATCGAGGATCTGCTGGAGCGGTTGGCGAATGCCAAGTACATATCCATCATGGATTTAAGCCAGGGATACTGGCAGATTCCCCTGAGCCCTGAGGCGCAGGAGAAATCCGCCTTTATCACCCCTTTTGGACTGTACGAGTCCACGGTCATGCCTTTCGGCATGAAGAATGCCCCTGCCACTTTTCAGCGGATGGTCAACCACCTGCTTCAGGGACTGGAGGAGTACGCTGTGGCGTACCTGGACGACATTGCCGTCTTCAGTTCCACCTGGGAGGAACACCTTCAGCATCTCCAGGAGGTGCTCAAGCGTATTCACAAGGCAGGTCTGACCATCAAG
>JARQOD010012854.1:0-18011 GCA_033576555.1 Oophaga sylvatica | reverse complement strand
AAATATTATATTTTCACATGATCTGCTGCCCTCTGGTTTTTATGTGTGTTTGACAGATGTTTTTATCACAGACAGAAATATATAATTGCAAACATATGAGTAACAAAAGCTTATATTGACAGTTAGAAATGAGTTAATGCAGCAAGTCAATATTTGCAGTGTTGACCCTTCTTCAGGACCTCTGCAATTCTCCCTGGCATGCTCTCAATCAACTTCTGGACCAAATCCTGACTGATAGCAGTCCATTCTTGCACAATCAATGCTTTCATTTTGTCAGAATTTTTAGGTTTTTGTTTGTCCACCCGTCTCTTGATGATTGACCACAAGTTCTCAATGGGATTAAGATCTGGGGAGTTTCCAGGCCATGGACCCAAAATCTCTATGTTTTGTTCCCTGAGCCATTTAGTTATCACCTTTGCTTTATGGCAAGGTGCTCCATCATGCTGGAAAAGGCATTGTTGATCGCCAAACTGCTCTTGGAGGGTTGGGAGAAGTTGCTCTTGGAGGACATTCTGGTACCATTCTTTATTCATGGCTGTGTTTTTAGGCAAGACTGTGAGAGAGCCGATTCCCTTGGCTGAGAAGCAACCCCACACATGAATGGTTTCAGGATGCTTAACAGTTGGCATGAGACAAGACTGGTGGTAGCGCTCACCTTGTCTTCTCCGAATGAGGCGTTTTCCTGATGTCCCAAACAATCGAAAAGGGATCATCAGAGAAAAGGGTCATTAGACCTACCGCTAATTAGGTTTCCAGGAGTCCATCCTGACAGCACCATGGGGACGTCCTCCTCTTTGCTGGGACAGGAAACACACAAGAGATTAAAAGTCCCCTCCCCGCCCCCCTTTCCCTCAGTGTTGTATCAAGAACCATGACATGTATAATGCACAAAACACTTTAATTATTGAAAATCATATTACAGCATATGACGTATTGAAGAGGGAGGGAGCTACCAGTGCTGTCAGGATGGACTCCTGGAAACCTAATTAGCGGTAGGTCTAATGACCCTTTTCCAGGACGTCCCTCCTGACAGCACCATGGGGAGTACCAAAGAAAGCTCCTTAGGGTGGGATCACCGCCTGCAGAACTTTCCTACCAAAGGCCGTCTGCGGTTAGAAAGTACATCTATCTTATAATGTTTGCAGAATGTATCAATTCTAGCCCATGTTGCCGCCTTACAAATTTGTTCCAGAGAGGCGCCTGCCCTCTCTGCCCAGGAGGCAGCTAATGCTCTGGTTGAGTGGGCCTTTAGGCCTGCCGGAGGTTCTGACCCTTCAGCTAAATAGGCCTCTGAAATTAAAGAGGTAATCCATCTAGCGATGGAAGGTTTAGACGCCTTTTTCCCTTTACTGATTCCTCCGTAGAGGACAAATAGGTTCGAATCTATACGCCAGTCTTTAGTGGCATCTATGTAGTCTAGTACCACCTTTCTGACATCCAACGAATGGAGCCTCAGCTCCTTTTCGTTGGAAGGGTTATCACAGAAAGAAGGTAAGATAATCTCCTGATTACGGTTACTATCTGAAGCAACCTTGGGTAAGAAAGCAGGATCCAACCTTAACAGAATGCTGTCGTCCCTAACCTGAAAATATGGGTCTCTAGTGGATAGAGCCTGAATTTCACCTATTCTTTTAGCAGTGGTAATTGCTACCAGGAAAGCTGCTTTCCTGGTAAGCAAGGAAATAGGCATTGTGCTGTTATTACGGAATGAATCATTACATAAAGCCCTGAGTACCAGAGTAAGGTCCCATATTGGGAGACACTGTCTAATCGTGGGCCGTAGTCTCTGAATAGCTTTAACAAATCTTATCACCCATGGGTGAGAAGCTAGTGAGTAGTCTAAGAAGGAGCTTAATGCAGCGATCTGAACTTTTAGGGTACTGGGTCTGAGTCCCATGTTGAAGCCTGACTGGAGGAAATCTAAAATCTTAGGAATGTCCGGAGTGCCTGTCACCAAGTCGGACCCGCCACTCACTGTACAGAAGCGTTTCCAGATTCTGAGATAGATAGCCGATGTGACTGGCTTTCTACTGGCCTGGATTGTGGTTATGACCTGGTCAGATAAGCCTTTGGCCTTCAAGGTCACCCTCTCAGGATCCAGGCTGAGAGATGTAATCTCTTCAGGTCCGGATGATGGATCGGACCTTGATGAATTAAGTCCGGATTCAGAGGCAGCTCTAAGGGGTTTTCGATTGACATGTCTGTTAGTAGAGAAAACCAGCTCCTCTTTGGCCAATAAGGGGCGATCATTATTACTGTAGCCCGATCCTCCTTGATCTTCCGTAATACGGCCGGGATGAGCGCTAGAGGTGGGAATGCATATAACAGATGTTCTTCCCATTTCTGGCTTAAGGCATCCAATCCCTCTGGATCGTCCAAGGGGTTCAGGGAGAAAAACCTGGGAATCTTCGCATTTCTTCTGTTTGCAAATAGGTCTATTTGAGGTGTTTCCCCACCTCCGACATAGATCTCTGAAGATATCCTGGTTTAGTTCCCACTCCGTAGGACTCACTTTCTTTCTGCTCAGGTAGTCTGCTATTACATTCTGGGAACCTTCCAGGTGGACTGCCGTTAAGGAAAGGACGACCTGCTCTGCCCAGGTGAATATCATCTCTGCCAACTGTTGAAGGGGTCGATGTCTGGGACCTCCTTGGTGATTCAAAAACAAACTGCTGTGATGTTGTCCGAGTAAATCCTGATATGCTGATTTTTGAGTTCGGATTGGTTCCTTCTTAGGGCTTCCCATACAGCGTAGAGCTCCTTGAAGTTTGAGGATCGATACTGGATTTCTTCTGGCCATCTGCCCTGTAGTATTCTGCCCTTCAGATGAGCTCCCCAACCCCAGGAACTGGCGTCCGTGGTAACTTTTACATAAGGGGAGGTCGACCATCTTACTCCTAACTTTAGATTGTCTGGCTGCATCCACCAAAGGAGAGATTCTTTTACCGTCTTTGACAGATGTAATGTCCTGTCTATCGAGCTGTAGTTCCGATTCCATGACGAAAGAATCTCTTTCTGAAGGGGTCTTGAGTGGAACTGTGCCCATCTGACGCATGGAATGCAAGCCGTCATCTGACCTAGAACCTTCATGGCGGATCTTATAGAGGGCTGGTGCTTCATTAGAACTTCGTTACATCCTGTATGGACTCTCGCTTCTTCCGAGGTAAGAAAGAGATTCTTCGACTTGAATCCAGTATAATACCCAGGAAGACTTTCTTTTGTTCGGGAACTAGATCTGACTTTTCCCAATTTATTATCCAACCCAGATAATTGAGTATGGAAATGCAGCGATCTCTGTGTTCGACCAGCGCCTCTTCTGTTCGCGCCACTATAAGAAAATCGTCCAAGTATGGAACAATAATAGTACCTCTGCTTCTTAGAAAGGCCACAATCTCCGAGACCAATTTTGAGAATATTCGGGGAGCCGAGGCCAGCCCGAAGGGTAGGCATTGAAACTGAAAGTGGCAGGTCCGGGTCGGTAACTGCACTGCAAACCTGAGAAGACTTTGTGATGAGTGATGAACTGGGACATGGTAGTATGCACTCTTCAGATCGAGAGTGCACATGAACGCGTCCTTGTCTATAAGGTGGGTTGCAGACCTGATTGATTCCATCCGGAACCTCTTGTATGTGACCCAATAGTTTAGGGGTTTCAGATTTATTATAGTACGGGATTCTCCGGACGGTTTTAAGATAGTGAAGAGGGAGGAATAGTGACCCTTGCCTAACTCTGCCCGGGGAACAGGAATTATGACAGAAAGCCTTAGTAGGTCCTGGAGATCTGTCCACATGACCGAGTCTGTGGAGATCACCGTAGGGGGAACATATCTTTCGGGTGGCGGAGCGCAACACTCTATCCGATAACCTTCCGCTATAGTTCTGCGAACCCACTGATTCTGAGTAACCAGTTCCCAGTTTGTTGCAAAATAACGGAGTCGTCCGCCAATAAAGTTGGCGTCATTGTCTCCTAGTTCTATGTGAGGAGCCAAAGAACGTATTCTTGTTCTTTCCTCCCTGGGAATGGTAACTCTTATATGATCCTCTGCTTGATCTTCCCTGACCTCTAGAATCGAACTGTCTTCTAGACAGGGAACCTCGCCGAAAGGATTGAGCTCGGCGGGGTTTATCCTCTGGGAAACCCTTCTTAGCGTCTGATACTGATTCTAAGATAGTATCCAGAGCTGGTCCGAAGACCCTAAGCCCTGAAAATGGAATGGAACATAATTTCATCTTAGAGGCGTTATCTCCGGACCATGATTTTAGCCAGACAGCTCTCCTAGCTGCATTAGATAAGGAGCTGTTTCTAGCAGAAAATCTGACCGATTCTGCAGACATATCAGCCAGGAAAGCCGTGGCTGAATTCATAACCGGCAGAGAGGCTAAAATCTCAGCTCTAGGAGTCTTATTGGATAACTGATCCTCCAATTGACTCATCCAATAAACCATGGATCTGGCTACAGAGGTGGCAGCAATATTAGTCCTAATAAGGGCCGCTGAGGTTTCCCAGGCTCTTTTCAGGAGAATATCGGCCTTTCTGTCCATAGGGTCACGTAGGCTAGAGGAGTCCTCAAATGGGATGGCAGTCTTTTTTGTGACTCTAGCTATTGGGGTATCGATTTTCGGAACTTCTTCCCATAATCTAACATCTTCAGGTTCGAACGGTAGTCTTCCCCTGAAGTCACGTGACAAAACTAGACGCCGTTCCGCACTCTTCCATTCCTCCAGGATCATTGTTTTAATGTGATTGCTAACAGGAAAAACTGTCTCTTTCTGAGACGTAAGTCCCCCGAACATCAAATCCTGTCTAGATTGTGTTCTGGGAGTTTCCTCGATCTCCATGGTGTTCCGTACAGATCTAATCAGATTCTTAGTATCCTCAGGTTGAAATAGAAATTTCTTTTTCCTATCCTGAGTGTCAGGGGGAAGTTCTCCTTCTTCCTCTGAAATAGCTTCTTCTAAATCTGATCTATTTCAGAGCTTAAATCTTGTTCTCTTGAATCCGTTTCCCATCTGGGCCGCTTACGACTAGAGCCAGGACTACATGGCCACTGCTGAGTAAGTGTGGATATAGAGGCCTGAACCTCCTCAGAAATCATGCGCCTCATTTCAGAAAGAATGAAGGCTGTTCATCTTCATAACCTTAGAGGTACAAGAAGAACAAAGGGTTCTGTCATAGCCATCTGGCAGTTTGCTGTGACACACCGGACACCTGGCTGATTTTGCTAAGGCTTTACCAGCCTTTTTTGTAGTTATGGGAGCGGACGAAGTTCCTTTGTCCTATAGAAAAGACAGGAACTAATTAGGTCGGATTCCTGGGTGGCTGTCAGGTTATGGCTGGGTTTTTTGCGCCAAGCGCACTTACCCCACCACCATCTGCCGCGTCTGTATCCATGAGGAACAAGGTAGGCTGCTTGACCAAATTACTGCGTCCTGCCGATAGGGGAAGCGGCGATATGTCACCTGTCTTGGCGTGTCTCTAGATCACACACCCATACTCACGATTAGGTGCTGTAATGGTCTCCACCAGCTCTCGTCGTTCCAGGAAGCGTCTGCTCTCCATGCGGTGAGAGTCTCCCGGATATGACGTCACCGGAAGTGCGACGCTGAACCGGAAGTGAAACCGCTCCCCGGACGCTGGTCACAGCCCAGGTATGGAAAGTATCCACCGCAAAGCACTCGCCAGGCTGCGGGATGCTGTCCTACCAGGAACCGCCTTGCACCCCTCAGTATGAGGTCCCGGACGAGAGCCTCCCACCTGGAGGAACGTCCGCAATTCAGGGCCTGCCGCACCTGGTCTTTGGAGCTGAGGGACTCCCCACTGGAGAGTTTCAGCCCTGGGCTGCTTCACAGGGGAAGGATCTGGCGTGCCCTCACGATCCCCCTGAACCCGGTAAGTCTCCTGTGTGTCCCTCCATGCAGGGACAGGAAACACACTGAGGAAAAGGGGGCGGGGAGGGGACTTTTAATCTCTTGTGTGTTTCCTGTCCCAGCAATGAGGAGGACGTCCCATGGTGCTGTCAGGAGGGACGTCCTGGAAAAGGGGATTCATCAGAGAAATAACTTTACCCCAGTCCTCAGCAGTCCACTGCTGTACCTTTTGCAGAATATCAGTCTGTCCATGATGTTTTTTCTGGAGAGAAGTGGCTTCTTTGCTGCCCTCCTTGAGACCAGGCCTTGCTCCAAGAGTTTCCCCCTCACAGTGCGTGCAGATGCACTTACACCTGCCTGCTTGCCATTCCTGAGCAAGCTCTGCACTGCTGGTAGCCCGATCCCGCAGCTGAAACACTTTTAAGAGACGGTCCTGGCGCTTGCTGGTCTTTCTTGGGCGCCCTGAACCCTTTTTGGCAACAAGGGAAACCCCTCTCTCCTTGAAGTTCTTGTGTGCATAGATTTTTGGGTTGAGGTGCAATCTTTCAGCTGCGTCTTTCCCTGTTAGGCCATTTTTGTGCATTGCAATGATGATTTTCACGTGTTTTTTGAGATAACCTGGTTAACGAAGAAAACAATGTGAAAAGCACCACCCCTTTTTAAAAAGTGTCCGTGGGTATTCTTATTAATCTGAAGATTGACTCCAGCCAGCCCTCATAACCCCCCACCCTGTGTTAATGAGAAATATGAAAAGAGGTTAGCTGGCCCTTTTTAAAGGCAGGGCTGCAATGATGTTAAAATGTGTTTTGGGGGAAAAGTTCATTTTTGCCAAATATTGACTTTGAAGTTTTTGTTTTTAAGCTGACCTCTTTATAACTTCGGAAATTTAATGCAATTGCCTTAGATAAAGGGGAAAGTAGACTTTGTAAAAATTAATATTTGTGTCATTTCAAAACTTTTGGCCATGACTTATTCCCAAATCTTGCTTAACCCCTGTGATCAGTTTGGCCCCTTGCGTACTGGGACTTGTTTCCCACCCACCGCAAGGAGACAGGGATGAAATCATTATAGGGGAGAGGGGGCGGGCACCACGGGGGCTACATGGCGCCCACCAGGGAAATCAATTCAGGGTGGGCCCCCACTGCAGCCTGTCCCGTGCGTCACCCCCAAAAAAGGGAGAGGGGCCCCAGGGGCACCCACACGGCCACCTCACACCACGGCTGCAGTCCCCATTGCCCGGGGGATGGGGAGGCTCGCCCCCCCCCATGTTCAACCACAGGGGGGAACAATGGGCCCCGCCACTGCTCTGCACTGCAATACACGTGACTCTATCGCGGTCGCTCCTACGTGACGTTTTTCCCCGGCCCCCCCTGTAGGCCCTTTTCCCCCGGAAAATGGGGGGTTTGCTCCCCCCCAAAATAAAAAACCGCCCCTTGGGCCGTCCCAAAACCCGGGATTTTCCTGACCGCCAACCCCAGGCGGCGCGGCTTCTCCAGCGAGTGGACGGGGGAGGATAACCCAAAAAACCACCACTGCAGCCCCACGAGGGGGGCACCGGGGGGAAACGGCGGCGTGGGGCACTATGCACAACGGGGAAGGTGGGGCATCCTGGCGGTGGGAGGGGACACAAGAGGTTAAACAACAGATAAAAACCCGGGCTTTTTCCCCCTTGAAACTAAAGGCGTGGCCTCCTGACGAATTTTACACTCCCCCTACGCGCCCCGGGCGACGGTTTCTAGGGTAACGCGCTGAGCTTTTCCCTTTTTGCCTTTCCAGCAGGGTTGGGAGGCGGCACGCTTCCTGCTTCCTCCAGCACGGCTTTTGGGGCGTGGTCGGCGCTCACCCTTCATTTGGAAATGCCTTTTTGGTTTTGAAGTTTTTGTTATAACAGGGTGTCACCTAAATGTTTTTTTTTCGTCATGGCCTAAAACCGGTTCCCCCCTTTGTCTGCAGTAAAAAATAGATCTTTCCATGTTGTAATTTTTTTAATTTTCCTTTCCGTTTCTTTCCCCTTTTTTGAGTCGCCTCGGGTTTTGTACGGGCCCTTACCCCTGTGAAACCGTTCGTTTTAGATACGTTTTTCAAGTGGGGAAAACCACCAAACCCGCAGCCAGTGCACTTCCAAGTAATTCTATGGAAACGAGGTTGTTGTGCACGGGCTGCTGAAAAAAACGCTCAATTTTCGCGTTTTTTTATCCCACCCATGTAATTTTTTGTCCGGGAACGCCGTTTCTGCCCCCATGACTTGCTTTTGCGGGGGGCACTTCCGCGAAAAACCCACAGGCAAAAAAAAGATGGGAGGGGGGAAGTGTGCGGGTGTGAAATTGGGCGGCCAATTGTGTGCCGGTGTCTGCGTTCTGTGTTTGCGGGGGTGTGCGGATCTGTGTTTTTTGGGGGGGTCTGGGGGCCGTGTGTGTGTGTGTCTCTGCTTTTAAAGGATCGTCGGAGGGGACTGCAAGCCCCTCCGGCATCCCTGCTCCCTTTAAGTGACTGAACATTGCCATGGGGAAAATTGTAGTCCCTCATCGGCTAATTTTGAATGTAAAAAAAAAAAAAAAAAACACATTACTTACCCAGAACATGAAAAATACGAACTCCCAATGACATACAACCATAACTAAGGTACATACTCCCCAATCATAATCCCAAAGCCACGTCTTAAAAAAATAAAATAATAAGCAACTTTTTTAACATCATTCCCGCCATTGTCCAGATAATAACAATGTCCCACGACAATCCGGTGTAAAACCCTTGCATCGGGTGATTTCACCGGGGGGCCGGCCCCCAGGTTTTTATGGCCCCGGGCAAAGGTTCCAGGGGGCCCTTTAACACGACACGTCTGATGACAATACGCGGGAAAAAATTTTGGGGTACAGACAATGCCAAAAAACCTTCACTTCTTCCATTACTTTGGTGATATTATTGAAAATTCTCAATGGTCGAAACCGCAAAACCCCTCACAGCGAACAGTACGATGGACAGTACAGTCCTCTACAATATAGGGGCCCACTGCCCTCCATCGTATTTGGGCCAAATAAATGCCAAAAAGAATATTGGACCCCATATAATGCTCCATAAAAAATAGGGAGCTCCCTCTGCACGCGCTGCGTTTGCAGTTCGGCCGGGAAAAAGGACTTGGAAAGACCCCCATTTTCACATTGCCTCCCATCCCCTTCATTGCCTCCCCATCATATCTTGTCTCCCCATCTCTATTGTCCCCCCATCATCATTGCCTGGGCTCCTCCCACCATCACTGCCTCCCCCCCACCACCATCACACTACCACCACACCAACGCACCGCAGCACTTCACTGCACAACAAAAGCACCGCCTAATACCACACAGAAAAAAAACCCCTCCATTCACCTGTCCGGTGCCCACGCTACTCTTTGCCCACCCGGGCCGCTGATGATGAGTCATTTCACAGCACTGCTTTTGGGGGAAAGCGCAGGGCCCCCGGGGCCCCGGGAGCTGCGGAGGCAGGGGGAAAGGGTAAGTATTGCGCCCCTGTGCCGGGGCCTAGCAAGGGGGGGGGGGCCCCGTGGCGGGCTGGCACCACTCTAACCGTAAGGGGCGCCGGGGTGCCTGCGGCAAGGGGCCCCCCGCCTGCTCGGGGCCCCCGGGCACTTGCCCGGGGTAGGCCCGGGGGTTCTGATGCGGCCGTTGTCCGCTCTACACCCGCTCCTGCGATAACTCCTGTGTATGCTCCCCCGGGGGGTAAGACGTCATTTTCAGTTCATCTCTCCCCGGCTTTTTTTGGGTTTTGAGAAAATTCCCATGCAGATTGCCATAAAGTGAGAGAATGAATCAGGTAACTCGTGATGCATGCGGAGCCATTTCTCCGTAAGTACATCCCGGGACCCCCCCTACAGAGCGGGGCACCCCTAATTTAGTTCAAAAGGGGGATTCTCGGGGACCTCGTTTTTTGGTGCTCGGCGGGTTACGGGTTGTTTTTTTTTTTTTTTACTTTTTTTTTTTTTTTTATTACAGGAGACCGAGGGCGTCGCTTGGATCTGAGCATGTAAAAAAAAATTTGAAAACCGTGTTGTTTTTATTTCTTTAAAATACTTTTTCTTTTGTGTTGGTTTTTTTTAACCCTTTCAAACCATAAGATTAATAATGGAGAGGGTTTTATTGCCCCCCCTCTCCATTATTAACTGGGTTTTAATGTAAACAACAAAGCTAGGTGACATTAACCCCAAAAAATTTACCCCATATCCCACACACAGGGAGTGGAAAAGGGGGGAAAAGCCCCGGAAAATGGCGCACATATATGCCCAAATTTTGGGGCGGCTGGGTGCGGGCTTTTTCCCGGGGGGGTGCGCCAATATCCTCCCCTTCCTAGGTTTTGGAAATCAGCCCACAGCAGTCCCAAGCCTTTTGGCAAAAAATTGGGGGGGCCCCCACGTCATTTTTTTTGGGGGGCCCCCCATTTAAATAGCCTAAAAAGGCTAGGCGGGTGAAAATCTAGCCTGGGAAGCCCAGGGGGATTAACCCCCTTCCCAGGTAGAAAAATTGGCCCCAGCGTCGGCTTTCCCCCTGGCACAAAAATTGTGCGGGCCCACCCCCATTTTTTTTTTTTATTAACTAAGTGCTTTAAAGTTTTGTGTGTGTGGGGTCTCTTTTTTTATGTAGCTTTTATCTATATCATCTTTATATATTCTTTCTATCTTTTATTATAATTTTTCTATTATTATTATCTACCAGGGCGGCCCCGGGTTTTTGGGCCCGGGCAAAAAAAGGGAGTCTCGTGGGCCCCTTTTAAACACAGACCACGTTCCCCGATCACAGATACTGCAGAGAAATTGGGTATAGTACAATCCCAAATATTTCCCACTTCTTCCTTTACATGAGTGATATCTATTGAAAATTTTGTACAATGCTAAAAACCCAAATCTCACCCCCACAGTAAACTGGACAGTACAGTCCTCCACAATTTTATGGGCACCACATACCCTCCCACGTTTTAGGGCCAAATTTAATGCCCCAAAAAGAATTTGGACCCCAAAAATGCTCGTACGTTAGGCATATGGACAGGAGGTCGGGGCGGGCAGAAGTTGCAATGCCCGGGGCCCGTGGAAAGACTTCGGGGAGTGCAGATATGGCGGGGGAAGTTCATATGTGGGCAGATGCCGGGGCCTCCCCGGCAGGGGCCGGGCCGAGATCAAACAAGCCCCCAAATCCTTTTGGGTTTAAAAGCAGTTGGGGTTTGGAACAGCGGGGTTTCCACAAGAAAAGGGAAGCCCCAGCAAACCCTTCAATCAGGACCAGATTTTTTTTTTTTTTTCCCTCATGGGAAGTTCCACAGTAGAAACCAAACTAAAGGGAAAATCGCTCCAAAAGCGGTCCCTTTCAAAATGAGCAGCTGTTCCATCATCATCGGAAACCAACTTTTTTTAAAAGCACAAAAAAAGCAAACTAAGACACTTTAAACAAGGTGTTCCAAATTTTTTCTTTAAAAATTCCCCTTTTGGGTCCTCCCCCCCTCTTTCTCTTTCAACACAAAGCAAAAATCAATTTTCCCAAACAATTTTAACCCCTTTTTGCTTTAGGTACTATTCCCTAAAAAAACCCGTGCCATTCTGCCCAGGGGACGGGATAGAGTCATACGCAGCTGCGCTCTGAGGGGAGCGCATAACGCCGCCGGGGTCAGTGATTATCACAGCTGACACCGTGATGTGGTCAGGAGCGGTCAGGGACCCTCCCGGCCTTTAAACCCCCTTAAACCCCGAAAATCAAACTGATCGCGGTTTTACTGGGGGCACGGGGGGGATCGCGGGGGTGGGGGCCCCCTGCGCGCCCCCCTGAGACCCCAACCACGCGTTTGTGATCGCCGTTCTGAGGGTTCCCCCCCCCCAGGCCCGGATCCAAAGATGGCCGGGGGCGGGAGGGAGGCGGCTACTCGTGGCCGAGGCGGCAGAGAGCCTGCTCTTGCCTGTGCGTCGTGGGGACAATGGTGCAACTGTCACACCCAAATTGATAAAATACGTGATGCCCCACCCTGGGACAAAGTAAAAAAGTTAAAAAAAAAAAATTTTAAACATGGTAAAAAAAAAAATCCAAAATAAATAAAAAAAAAAAAAATTTCCCCAAAAATTTTCATTTCTTCCTGTAAAAAAAAAAAACAAAACAATAAAAGTAAAATATTTGGTTCCCCGCGTCCGTAACGCCCCCCCTAAAAACTGTCCCCTAGTTAACCCCTTTAGTAAACCCCCCTTAAAAAAAAAAAAAAAAAAAAACGAAGCAAAAAAATAAAATTTGTTTTTATCATATACCCCCGAACAAAAGGGGAATAACGCGCAAAAAAAACCCCGATATAAATAACAGGGGTACCGCTGAAAACGCTTTCTTCCCCCGAAAAAAACGACCGATACGCTCATCAGCGAAAAAAAAAAAAAAATTTTTAGTCGCAGAATAAAGCGATGCAAAAAAAAATTATTTTTTTTATATAAAATTGTTTTTTTTTTTAAAAAGCGCCAAACATAAAAAAATGTATAAATGAGGTATGCCAAAATCGTACTGCCCGAAAATAAAACTGCTTTATAATTTTCCCAACGGAACAATAAAAACGCCTCCCCAAAAGAAATTCATGAATTGCTTTTTTTTGTTCATTCTAACCCCCAAAAAAACAAAATAAAAAAGCGATCAAAAAATGTCACCGTCAAAAAAAGGGGACCAATAAAAAAAAGTCAACTCGCCCCCAAAAATTTAAGACCTCACATGACTTGTGGGCCAAAATTGCAAAAATTTAGCTCTCAAAAAGGTGTGATGCAAAAAATTTTTTTGCAAAAAAAAAGCGTTTTTAGCGTGACAGCGCCAAAATAAAAAACCCGTATAATAGAAATCAAAACCCCCCCTTTTTCACCCCCTATTAGGGAAAAAAAAAATAAAAAAAAAATGTTTTATTTATTTTCCCAATTTTTGGGTTAGGGTTAGGGTTTCGGCTTAAAGTTAGGGTTAGGGGTTTGGGGCTAAAAAATAGGTTAGGGGTTTGGGTTGGGATTAGGGGTGGTTTTGGGTTAGGTTTGTGGTTTTGGGGTTGGGGCTAGGGGTTGGGTTGTTTGGGGGTTTGGGTTGGAGTTAGAATTGGGGGGTTTCGCTGTTTGGCACTTTTAGGGGGGCTCCAAATGTGACATGGCGTCTATTCAAATTCCCCCAAATTTGGTTAAAAAGTAAACGGTGTCCTTCCTTTGGCTCTGCCATGGTCCAAACGTATTTATTCCCCAAAATGGGGGATCGCGTACTCTGGGGCCCCCAAAAGTTATTTAATTTGTCCTTTCTTCTGTTCCCTTTGGGGAAAAAAAAAAACGGGGGCGGGGGAAAAAAAATCATTTTTTTCAAAAAAATTATTTTTTTTTTTTACGGCTGTCTTATAAACTTTGTGAAGCACTTGGGGGTTCATGCGCTCACCACACACCTAGATAAATTCCTTGTGGGGATTTTCCAAATTTTGGGGGGACTTGTTGGGGAAATTTTCCCCGGTTTCGCACAGGGGCTTCCCAAAAGCGACTGACGCCCCCCCGCCATTCCTCAAAGTCTGCAATCCAAAAAGTCACTACTTCCCCCCCGAGCCCCAAAGTTCCCTACAGTATTTTTTCCCCCATTTGGGGATCGCGTATCAGGACAAATTGGGCAAAACTTTTGGGGGCCCAATTCTCCTGTTACCCCTTTTAAAAAAAAATATTTGGGGGAAAAAAATCATTTTTTTCAAAAAAAAAAAAGATTTTTTTTTTTTTTTGCTGTGCGTTATAAACTTCTGGAAGCCTTCAGGGTTCAAAGTGCTCCCAAAAAACATCTAGATAATTCCTTGTGGGGGGCTATTTTTCCCAAAATGGGGTCAAGTGGGGGGTTTCCCTGTTTGGCGCATAGGGGCCCCCAAATGCGACTGAGCACCCAGACCATTTCCTCAAAATCTCAATCCAAAAAAGTCCTACTTTCCCTTTCCCAGCCCCGACGTCGCCCATAAAATGTTTTCCCAAAATTGGGTATCAGCGTACCAGGACAAATTTGGACAAAATTTTGGGGTCCAAATTTTCCTGTTAACCCCTTTTAAAAAAAAATATTGGGGGCGAAAAAAAAACATTTTTTTTAAAAAAAAAAAATTTTTTATTTTTTTTCGGCTGTGCGTTATAAACTTCTGTGAAGACTTGGGGTTCAAATGCTCCCACAATCTGATAAGTTCCTTTTGGGGGTTTTATTTGCCAAAATGGGGTCACTTGGGGGGGTTTCCACTGTTTTGGTGCTCGGGGGGCTCCAAAAGTGACATGCGCCCCAGACCATTTCCTCAAAGTCTGCAATCCAAAACGTCCATTCCCTTCCCAGCCCGCGTGTGCCCATACAGTAGTTTTCGCCCAATATTGGGTTTCATGTCTCGGACAAATTTTGGCAACAACTTTGCGTTCCAATTTCTTCTGTTACCCTTGTGAAAATAAAAAATTGGGGGCAAAAAAATCATTTTTGTAAAAAAAAAAAAAGATTTTTTTTTTTTAGGGTGACGTTATAAACTTTTGTGAAAAACCTGGGGGTTTTTAAAATTTCACCCCCACATTTGTAATTTCCCCGAGGGTTAGTTGCCAAAAAGGTGTCATTTTTGGGGTTTTCCACTGTTTAGGAGAAGGAGCTCTCAAACATGACATGGGGTCCAGCCCTTCTGCGTTTTAAAAAGTTTGGGGGCTCCCTTCCCCTTTCCAACTCTGCCCTCACCCAAACAGGGTTTACCCCCACATATGGGTATCGCGCCTGGACAAATTTCACAATAACTTTTGGATTTTTGTTACCCTTGGAAAAAAAAAAATGGGGGGGAAAGATCATTTTTGTGGGGAAAAAAAATGTTTTTTAATTTCGGCTCTCTTATAAAACTTTGTGAAGCACTTGGGGGGTTAAATTGTCACAAAAAACAGATAATTCTTTGGGGGTCTGTTTCCCAAAGGGGATTTGTGGGGGTTTCCACTGTTTAGGGCAATCAGGGCTCTCCCAAAGCAACATGGCTCCCAAATCAATTCCAGCCAAATTTTGGGTTTAAAAAGCAAATGGGCCCTTCCATTCCCAGCTCTGCCGTGGGCCCCAAAAAGTGGTTCCCCCCCCATTGGGGTTTCAGGTACTCAGGACAAAAAGTACAACAACTTATTGGGCCATTTCTCCTGTTCCCTTGGGGAAAAAAAAAAATTAGTGACTTAAAAAATAATTTTTGTGGGAAAAAAATAGGATTTTTTATTTTTTGCCCGGGGCATTATAAATTGGTGAAGCACTTGGGGGTTTAAAGTGCTACCAAGATCTAGAAAGTTTCCTTAGGGGGGCTAGTTTCCAAATGGGGTCCTTTGGGGGGTTTCCATGTTTTTGGCTCATCGGGGCACTGCAAAGGAACATGCCCCTTAACGCGCTTCCGAACTTAACTCCTTTCCAACCCTGCGTGGCCCCCCCAAACAGTTCCCCCCCCCCCCTAGGGGGTTTAGCGTATCGGCAAATTGGACAACAACTTTTGGGGTCCAATTCCCTTGGGGAAAAAAATTTAAAAATTTGGGTAAAAAAACATTTTTTGTGGAAAAAATTTATTTTTTTTTTTTTTTCCACCAGGGTTTATAAAATTTTTTTGAAACACTTGGGGTTCAAAGGGTCACAACGTTTTAGTAAGTACATTAGGGGGGAGTTTCCAAAAGGTGTCACTTGTGGGGGGTTTCCACTGTTTAGGGCATAGGGGCCCCCAACCATTGGGACCTCAAAAATTTCCCGCCAATTTTTTTTGAAAAAACAAAAAGTCGCTCCTTCCCTTACGAGCTTGCCCTGGCCCAAAAAGTGGTTTTCCCCCCCATAGGGGGATTGGCGTACCAGGAAATTTTCATAACAACCTTACTGTCCTTTTTTTTTTTTTTCCTTGAGAAAAAAAAAAAAAAAGTTTTTAAAAATCATTTTTTTTGGCTAAAAAATAAAAAATTTTTTTTTTTCCTTCCCCTTGGGTTTAGTTATTGAAGCACCCCGAAAGGGGTTTAAAAAAACTTTTGAAAGTGGTTTTGGTACCCTTTGGGGTGAGTTTTAGAAAGGTGTCACTTTTGGGGATTTTCTGCCCTATGACCCCCCCAAAATGACTTTAAATGGAGGTGGGCCTAAAAAAAATGGCTTTGTAAATTTTGTTTTTAAAAATGAAAATGTGGCAACTTTTTTAACCTTTTAAAATTCCCAACAAAAAAAAAATTTTTGGTTCCAAATTGTGCTGATGTAAAGTGACATGTGGGAAAAGTTTTTTTTTAACATATTGGTGATTATTTCCTGTTTTTGGGAAAAAAAATTTAAAATTTGAAAATTTCAAAATTTTAAAAATTTTTCCGCCCTATTTGCGTTTTTTTTAAAAATAAAAGCAAGTTTATCGAAGAAATTTTACCCCTAAATGAAGTACAAATTCACAGGGGGAAACAGTCTCAAATCGCGAAATCCGTTGAAAACGTTCCAGGTTTTAACCTCATAAAGAGACCCAAAGGGGAATTGTAAAAAATTTGGCCCGGTTGAAGGGGTTAAACAATTTTAACCCCAAAATTTCCCTTTCCCCTTTTAAGCACATACACGTTCCCCACTTCCCCCATCACCCCTTTTATCTGCAAGCATCAAACCCCAAAACCCCTCTCCTTTTCTCCACAATACCCAACCAAAAAATAAAAAACTCAACTCAAAAATTCACATCCACAACTCTTAACAACGGGGGCCCAAAACCCGAAAAAAATTTTAGTACTGAAATTCCAAAAAACAAACACCAATCTCTCTCCCCCCAATCCCCCCCTCGGGGAAATCTCACCCTCACTAAAAACCCCCCCTTTTTCTGGTCTCTCCCTTAACACCTCACAATGATGCCCCACATCTCGCTCTGCATTTGTCATTCCCTCCAAACGTACCTTTTTCCATACCTTTTGCCATACTTCCTTCCCATATTTATACCACATTCCATCTCTCTACCTATCATCCATATACCGCCCTTCCTAACAACCTCACATCCGCATACAAAGTTCATACTTCACCAAAAAAATTTGTAAACCCACACATACCACACAGGCACCTAAAAAACATGGGCACCTTAGATCCCCTTTCCCCCCACTCAAACAACAGAAAATTTCCCAAAAAAATCCTGCAAAAATCAGCCACTTCCCCTCCACCAATACACCCAATACAAACACCATAAATTCCGGGAAAAAAAATACATTCAAATTGGGGAACCCAGCCCCCCTTATCCCTTCTTTCACACAACCTTCTTTCCGTCCTATTTAAAACAAAAAAAAAAAAAGTTTTGGGGGGATGTCATTTTTTCCCCCAAAAACCCCCTTTTTTACATTTGTCCAACCCACACTCCTTTACACACACACAAAAAAGGACCGGCGTCACACGGAAATTTTTGGGGTTTAATCGCCACTTTCCATCAACCCCCGGGCACGGCCGCCCGCCCCCCTGAGTGGGGGCTGCATGTATTTTTTTTTCCGCCGCCCCCGGGTCTGAGAGGGGGGGCCCCGGGCCCGGGGTGTTATGCAAAAGTCGTGCGACTTACTGGGCATCACACTCGCAAGTGTGACCCGGCCAAAGAAAAAATTAATTTCCCAGTATTTTAGAAAAAAACCCCCCCAAAATAGTTGGAAATAAGAATTGAAAAAAAATATAGAAAGAAGTTAAAAATTTTGAAAAAGTTAATAGAAAACTAGATCTGAACGAAAAAGTAAGTTAATGGAAAAAAAATGTAAATGAATTTAAAACAAAAGCCCAAACAAAAAAACCCCGGGAAAAAAAAAAACAAAAATCCAAAAAAGAATAAAAACTTTTGCAAAAATGCATGAAGGTAGAATAATCATAAGGTATTTAAAGTAAACATAATTTTGATCAAATAATGTACAAGCCATCCCCCACGCAAGGCAACCCTCTGTGGGACAGTCCTACTCTAATATTGAAAACTTCCACTTGTCAAGTGACTTAAATGTGAACAAGGCAGAGGGACTGAACCCCCCAAGTTGAAGCTCTGGCCAGACAGGATGGATTTTTCTCAATCAGAAAACGGGCGGTCACACCTTATATGCAGGGAATGCACATAACTACATAAAAACAATCTAACTAAAAAGTAATTAATGTGTAGCAAAAGTAAATAAATTTAACCATACCTTACACAAAAAACACACA
>JARQOD010012853.1:0-18015 GCA_033576555.1 Oophaga sylvatica | reverse complement strand
TTGAGAATACTGTTTTTGATCAAAAATAGCATATAAGCCATCCCACCGCGACAATGTAACCCTGATCGGGACAGTCCTACACTGTCTAATATTAAAAACCTTACTATGTGTAAAAGTTGACCTCAGTGTGTGAATAAGGGCAGACAAAAGGACCGGATCCCAAACAGTGGACACCAGTCTGGAGGAGCTTTTAAATACAATTACCAGCTCAGGAGAGTGAGGCCATACCCCGGCTTGCACAGAATGCAAAATTACAATGAAAAAACACAAAAATTGAGCTTGGTCTAGTTGGTATGCATGCAGTACATAAACACATGTTCACGTTGGCCATAAAACATATAAAACCTACAAGAGACAAAGTGAGCAAAAACCCTGCTGTAACTAAAAAGTAAAAAGCACAGAGTTCTTAGTAATATTGTTTTTGATCAAAAATAGCATATTAATAGGTTACCTAGCTCAAATGTGGTGACAGATTCCCTTTAAGAATGAAGAGAAAAATGGATAATCCAAAAGCAGCAGGACAAATGACAATTCCATCACAGTGAGTCTTTCACTGCTGCTATTGGCACCTCTCCTCCCTCTCTCCCCTTATCAAATGAATCTAGATATCATTCATACACTACTCCACTCCTGTTCTTGAGTGCTGCACGTTACTGTCTGGAGTATTTGACTAAGGCCTCTTTCACACATCCATTTTTTAGTGTCAGGCATAATCCGTTGAATGCCTGAAGGGACGGACCCGGCGCTGAAATGAAAAAAACTGTTGCAACGGATCAGTTTTTTTGCTGGATCCGACCTGAACTTTTGAACCCGGAAAAAGAAGTTTTGCAGCCGGAAAATGCAGGTTCGCATGTCCGGAGACAGTGGAAAATGTAGTAGTAGTAGTAGTATTAGTAGTAGTAGTAGTAGTAGTAGTAGTAGTAGTAGTAGTAGTAGTAGTAGTAGTCCCTGATTTCCAGAATCCGGATCAGTCTTTTGACGGTTTGCACAAAAGACTGATCCGGTTCCATACACTTCTATTATTTCCGGCCGCCTGATGCGCCGCTTCAGGCACTATCAGGCGGCTCCGGAAAAAATAAAAAACGTTGCAGTCACCGTTTTGTCCGGCCGCCGGAATGTACATTTCCGCCGGATCCGGACAAAAACTGATGCAACGCAATGACATCAGGCGCGATTCGCCGCTAATGAAAGTCAATGATAAAAAAACGTATCTGGTAACGGATCCGTTTTTTTAACAACACGCCGGATCATGCCTGAAGTCAAAAACGGATGTGTGAAAGAGGCCTAATGTTTTTTTTTTTTATACCATATCTCTTTTGCTGAGCTGTGAGCCTTGACATCCTCTCTCTGTCCTGAATCACCTTACAATGGCTGTTGCATTCCCTGTCTCGGCCTGAGGCTTTGTGAACATTCTGTGGTATATGCATTCTTCTGCAACATCACAAATTGTTTCAGTTTTGCGAGACCTACGGATTTAATAAAATTCATTGCAAATTTAATTTGCCTCTTTTTTTTGCTTTCTCATCTCTAATGCTCACTAATCTTTTATAGTATTTGAATGACCTCAGGTTGATTTGGCACACTCAGAAACATGATTCAACAGAATGGGTCATTTTAAACAATTGTGATACTGTGAAGCATATAATTTAATATCACTGAACACTTTGAACTGCTTTGAGGAATAGGTTTAATGTAGGTTCCACATAATCAATGGTTTACAGTGACATGCCTGACTAGGAAAGTTCTTGATCGGGCTACAATGAAGTAATATTGCTGATTATGGACACTCATTAGGATATGTTAAAGGGTTATTCTCAAGGTGTCTCTTGAGCAGCTCACAACTATGCAATCTCATTAAATCCTGGTTTCTAGTGGGGCGGACACACTATCTTAAGTAACAGTTCTGATAAGTAGCAAGACTGTAATATTAGAACTACAAGGCTCAGCACAAGACAAGTAATCTTGACTATTATCACTGAGTCGCACGTTACCAGGGCCTGTGGGGTACTCGGCACCGAGCCCGTTCACTTCACTGGGGGATGTCACGGGTAGCACAGCTCGGTCCGTTGCCCTGGGCGATCACCATAAAAATGTGGGATATTTACAGGGATTATAGGTTTGTAGAAATGTTCGTGACGCCACCTGTGGTTCCTGGTCAGGGTGACCAGCGCTGCAGGGTAGATCCTCTGAGGGGTTGTTACTGGGCAGCAAGGTGTTAAGTCTCCCACAGGCAAGACTGATCCCTCAGGGTATCTGGCGGTGTAATATAGGGGTGCAGGAGCAATAAGGCAGACACACACAAGAAAGTCTCTTTCTGTACCTTTACTGATGATGAAGTTGCAGGCATGTCCCGGGAAGCTGTCAGGGTGGAAGATGCACGTCCAGTAATCCCACTGAGTAGGTGTAGGGCCTCCTTACTTTTTTATGTGTGTGAGTTTCTGACCCGTATAAAACAAAGCCTAACTCTGTCTTCTCAGCTACGCCCGGCTGACCTTGTGGTGGAGCCTTCTTGTGGACAGAACTAAGTCTCTATATAGCTGATCAGGCCAGACTCCTGTTCTTCCTGACCCCGGTTACGTATCAGCACTGTTGGGCCCCTGCGACCTGTAGTCCAAAAGGGTCTCCGGTGTCTCCTACCAGTCGTGCAGATGCTGGCAAGCGCGGACACGGTGTCTGGTGGTGCAGAGTGGAGGTAAGCTATCAATGCTGTTCGACCTCTGTCACTCTCTCTCTTTCCTTTCCACTTGCCTGTCGTCCTACACACACCTTTAACATAAGCACAAGCAGCAGTAGATGTCAGCTTCCTTCGTCTTCACCGCTCTCCAAGCGTCGGCACGCTTACTCACTGAAACGCTCACTGAAGGTCTCTCAGTAAACTCAATTTTGACCAGGCTAAGTGGTAATCTTTCCCACTACTACTGGACTCCACTCCTAAACTGAGTGTTTGCTGAAGTCTTCAGGCTTTCTCTTTCTTGCTAGTCTTTCCCTCTCAGCTCGTCTGAGGTAACTGCCGTTCTGACTGGAATCTCTCACAGACTCCTCTAATCTCCTCTGCTGAGGTAAACTGACACTCTGAGGTAAAACCAACGACTAGCTAACTCTCAGCTAGACTGCCTTCATCTCTCTGCTGTCGTCTCCAAGGGCTCCCTCTGGTGGCACCAGGAAAATGTGGAGTGTTGTATGCTTATGGGTTGTGGTGGGTTTACCTTTCGTGCATCTTCCAGGGTAACATGTGGTTCCAGACACAGCTGGGCTACACATCCCCCCCTAGTTAATATCAGCACTCCCGGGCTGAAAAAGAAAAAATTTTTATAACATCAACAAATAACATCAATTATAACTCTTCCCTTGCGGGAGGTAAGGACACTTTGAACGTTTCATAATACAAGTAACATATATACAATTATTTACACAAATATTATTTACATTTTTACACTTGGATATTGGTTCACTGGCTTAAATTGCTAGGACTACTCTTGGTACCTCAGGTAACCTGCCTTTTGTCGTGCGTACTGACCTACGTGGTGTTGCGTCAGGTATAGTAGCATCTGGCCTATCTGTCCTGCGTGCCGGCAAACTGTATTACTGCCTTAACCTCTCTAGGGATCTGGCAAGCATACTTGTGGCTGGGCGATGTGGTTCTGTTTCGCCAGGGGATTCTTCTGGTAGTTCCACGTCTTGAGGTTCCATTTCTTGAGACTCTACTTCTGGAGGTGCTACAGGAGCAGGTTCCTCTTGAACTATTTCTTCTGCTGCGGCAACTGGCTCAACTGGACATTGAAGCACTTTTTGTGGTTGGTAAAATTGAAGTACTGGGAATAATCACAGCATCCCCGATACAAGGCCAATCTGCAGGAAAATCTCCTAGGTCCGTGTGTATGACTTCACCTGGTTTCTCTTTTTCCATAACAGGTTCTTCTTCGTGAAGTTTCAACATGTCTGGACACAGTTTTAGGTGGTCTCTTGATACAGTGGTGGTCGTCTTTCCTCCATCTTTGCTAATGGTACAGGTTTTCCTGTTGTCAGACTTGGAATTTTGCACGACATATGGCTCTTTTTCCCACTGATCGTCTAGTTTGTGCATTCTTCTTTTTCTTTTTAGCACAATCTCCCCAGGTACAAAAGGTTCAGCTGGCACACTTTTGTTGTAGTTCTCTTCTTGCTTTTCCCTTACTTTATTGAGACTATCTTCCACGCAGGCTTGTACTCTCCTGTACTGTTCCTGTCGATTCGTGTCATTCAGTAGTAACATCAGCTTCTGGTTCTACAACACCAAGTTCCAAATCCATGGGCAGCTTTCCTGGTCTTGCTCGCATAAGGTAGGCTGGGGTGCAATTGGTGGAACTCACAGGTATGTGATTGTACAGATCTACCAGGTCAGGTAGTAGGTCTGGCCACCGATTCCTCTCCTCAAGTGGTACTGTCTTCAGCAGATCAATGACTATGTGATTCATCTTTTCACAGAGACCATTTGTTTGGGGGTGGTACGGTGTGGTTCTTATCTTCTTGCATCCGTACAAATGACAGAATTCCTTAAACAACTCGGCTTCAAAAGCAGGACCCTGATCAGTTAACACTTGCTCTGGATATCCATGGGGTCTGCAGAAATACGCCTGAAACGTCTTTGCTGCTGTTTCAGCTGTCAGATCTTTGACAAGGGCGACCACCAGGAACCTGGAGTAGTGATCCACCATCGTCAGGGCATATGAGTATCCTGACCGACTGGGTGACAACTTTACATGGTCCAAGGCCACGATCTCCAAGGGACGAGTCGTCTTGATGGGCTGCAGGGGTGATTTCTGGCTGCTGTAGTCTTTTCTTCGGAGGCTACAGGACGCACAGTTTTTACACCATTTCTCGATGGAACTACGCATTCCCACCCAGTAGAAACGACACTTCAGCAGGGTTTCCAGCTTCTTCCAGCTAAAGTGCCCCGCTTGATCGTGGTAGGCTTCCAACACCATCTGGATGTCGGTTCTGGGGACTACTATCTGCCATACCTATCTCATGGGTTTTTGGGTTGACGTACCTTCGGCACATCTTCTCACGGTAGATAAACAGCCGGCTTCTCTCATTCCACAGCTGCTTTGCTTGCTGAGACGCTTCCTTCTCCAAGGAGGAACCTTCCTGAGTTATCAGCTCCTTGATGCGGCTGACAACCGGGTCACTGTTCTGGGTCTCCTTCCAGCTGTGGTGAGGTAAAGGGTTTAACGTCTTACCACGCTGCCTCCTGTAAGCTCGTTGCTCGTGGATCATCCCATTTCTGTGGAATGCAGGTAGCTCAATCTCTTCTAGGTCATCCAATTCCTCTTCCGTGTCGGACTCATGCGGCATTCTGGACAAGGCATCAGCGTTGGCATTCTTACGGCCCGCCCTGTACTTGATTGTAAATTGATAGTTCGATAGCCGAGCCATCCAACGTTGCTCCATAGCTCCCAGCTTAGCTGTTTCAAGATGTGTCAAGGGGTTATTGTCTGTGTAAGCAGTGAACTTGCTGGAGGCTAGGTAATGCTTGAATCTTTCTGTAATGGCCCAGACCAGCGCCAGGAACTCCAACTTGAAGCTGCTATAGTTCTCTGGGTTTCTCTCGGTCGGCCGGAGCTTCCTGCTTGCATACGCGATGACTTTTTCTTGGCCATTTTGCTTCTGACTGAGGACAGCTCCCAATCCTTCGTTGCTGGCATCAGTGTACAGCAGGAACGGCTGGCTGTAGTCAGGGTAGGCTAGGATTTCATCGCCTGTCAGGATCTCCTTCATCTCCTTGAATGCCTCAGCTTGTTCTTTACCCCAGTGGAATGGAGGATTTCTGCTCTTGAGGGATTGTCCTACCAGGAGGTCCTGCAGAGGCGCTGCTTTCTTGGTGTAGTCCTTTACAAACCTCCGGCAGTAACCTGTCAGTCCCAGGAACTGGCGCACCTCCTTGAGATTCCTTGGTTCTGGCCATTTCTGGATGGCGGTGACCTTCTCGGGGTCTGGCGCTACTCCTTCTGAGCTGACAATATGTCCCAAGTACTGTACCTTTTGTTTGAGCAGATGGCACTTGGAAGGCTTCAGTTTTATCCCGTACTTGGACAGTGACTCAAATAGCTCTGCCAGGTGCTTCAGATGATCCTCATACGTCTTGGAGTACACAATTAAGTCGTCCAGGTTACAGCAACACGGTTTCAAAGTTGAGATGTCCCAGGCAACTCTCCATCACTCTCTGGAACGTTCCGGGGCACTGCTGAGTCCAAACGGCATCCTGTCAAACTCACAGAGTCCCATCGGGGTGGTGAAAGCCGTCTTCTCCCGATCCTCCTCAGCCACAGCTACTTGCCAGTACCCACTAGTGAGGTCAAGGGTGGAAAAGTAGTTAGCAGTTTTTAAGGCAGCTAAGGATTCCTCAATGCGTGGTAAAGGGTATGCATCTTTATGTGTAATGCGATTCACTTGTCTGTAATCTACACACATTCTCATGCTTCCATCCTTTTTCCTAACTAGGACTAGAGGTGCTGCCCAGGGACTACAACTATCCCTTATCACCCCTGCTTCCTTCATGTCACGCAACATCTCCTTAGCTTTCTGGTAGTGTGCTGGAGGTATAGGCCTGTACCGCTCTTTGATGGGAGGATGGCTGCCTGTAGGGATATATGTGTGTACTCCCTTAATTGTCCCAAAGTCAAGTGGGTGTTTGCTAAATACCTGTGTGTACTCCTGTACCACTCGTAGTACTCCCTGTTTCTGGTGGGCTGGAGTGGTGTCTGTCCCGACATGGAGCTGCTGACACCAATCCTCCACCTGGGTTGCTGGGTCGTTATCCTCCGCTGGCTGGCGGGAGGCTAAGGACTCCGTAGTGAGAATGGAGTTGTTATCTACAGTATGTAATTTAGCAACAGTAGCATAACGTGCTAAATTCACTTCATCTTCTCCCCAGTTGAGAAGACTTACTGGTACTCTCCCATTTCGTACTTCCACTACCCTCTAGCAGTCAAGAGTGTAGGTCTGTGCTCTGAACAATGGGGCTCTACTACTGCTTGGTAGTTCTGTCCTCTCAGACCTATTGCTGCCCTACACCATATAAGCATTTCACTCATTGGGGGTATCACAATGGGATTCGGGTCTGTTACCCGTACATACCAATTTCACCATCTGTCAGTTTCGCTTGCTGCTGGCACATCAGGGCCCGGATCTCCCTCTGGATCACTCCCTTTTGCTTTGGCCTGGCAACTTCGGCGAGCTGTTAGAGCAAAAACACAACTTCTCCCAGACAGTTACTGATAATGTTTGTACCTAAAACCACATTTAAGCCATTTTCTCATTTACAGTTTTTACTACTAAGAGTCCCTGGTCCTTCAGCTCCACTCTGCCCACCTTTACGTCCACGTTTTTGGCTCCGAGTATATCAACAGGGAGACCATTAGAGGCATACACAGCAAAGTCAGGGCTCGGGGGCTGAAGACGGTCCATGGACCAAAACTTATTATACAGGACATCAGGTATGATGGTCACCTGAGATCCAGTGTCCAGCAGGGCAGGGATTGCGATCCCGTCCAGGATGATGGACAGGTAGGGTCTTCCTCCCACAAACCTGCAGTTCCAGTCTGAGGGGCCTGAAGAGTCTATTCCAGGGTGTTGGCCCTCAGACCCAGGATCTGCTCGTTTAAAGGACACTGTCTGGCTAGATGACCTTCTCTGTTGCAACGGTAGCAGATGATCTCTCGGCGAGGGTGGTGTTGATCAGGGGTCGCTCCTGGGGTGGCGTTGTCCTCCTCCGATGGGCGACGTCCTCCTTCTCCTCCGGTTCATCCAAGGGACATCCTCTGGGCAGTCAGCTAGCAGGATCTTTCCTCCTTCCTCCTTCCGCAGTTGCAGGGCACTCATTACAGCAGCCAGGTTTTTAGTCAGCTGACGCACTTCTGAGCGCAGACAGTCCAACTCAGTAGGGGGCGCCACCTGCGTTTTGGCTTCCGCCACCAGCGGGGAAAAGGTGGATGCTGCTGGCTTTAGAGTAGCTTCACCTGGGTGACACTGGGTTGCCACCTCGGGCTTCTCCAGGGGTCGCAGTCCTTTTATAGCCATATCCTTTAGGGCATCAAAGGTAGCATCAGGATGATCCAAGGACCACCAGTGCACAGTTCTGCTTTCAGCTTGGGACCTCAGTCCCCGTACAAATTGTTCCTTCAACATTTTGCTTTCATTAATGGCACTTATAGGGTTGACCTGTTTGAGAGCTCGCAGGGCCCCCTGTAGTCGGCAGGCGTAGTCCCTAATACTGTCATCTGGTTTCTAGGAGCATTGGTAAAAACTCATCCGGAGATCTGTTTCAGTGCGGTCCTCAAAAATAGTCTGTAGCTTTAAGAAAATTGAAAGCACTGATTCCTGGTCTGCAGCTGTCCAAGTCTCTACTTCCCTCTCTGCAGCACCAGTCAGTTGTCCCAATACCACTGCAGCTCTTTGTTTCTCTGTCATGGGGTACATGTCCATTATGCTGCATATTTTACGCTTAAATCCTGACAGGGTGTCTGGCTTACCGCTATACTGAGGGAGCCACTTTGCTCCAGGCAGGTATGGCAGCGTCAGCGGTACTATCGAGGCCACAGGACCGGGTGAGGGGCCAGCGTTTCCATCCTGCGCGGCAGTGCCGGTGCGTAAGTTATTGGAGCGGTCGCCCTTGGCCGCGCTGTCAGCTTGCGGCTGCGACATATCTGCGCCCCCCTAGTTAAGCGTGGCCTACCTTCTCCTGAAGGCTGCAGCTCTGCAGGGTACAGCGATGTAGAAGTACCTGCGTCGCCGGCGCTCTGACGTCAGAGCGATCACTGAAGCTCTCCACAGGACCTGCCACTGCGTCAGCGTTGGGGGCGTGTCCGGGACTCTGCACGCTTTCTGCAGGTACGCCCCTTCTCTTTGCGCTGTAGCGCTGTACTTTGGCGGGCAATGGCGGACAATTGGCGCCAAAAATCACAACAACAGTAACACAGTCTCTTTGCACAAAAACAGTCCACTTCAGGCACACAGGACTCACATATAGCGAGCTTCGGATCCTGTTCGTGACGCCAAAAATGAGTCGCACGTACCAGGGCCTGTGGGGTACTCGGCACCGAGCCCGTTCACTTCACTGGGGGATGTCACGGGTAGCACAGCTCGGTCCGTTGCCCTGGGCGATCACCATAAAAATGTGGGATATTTACAGGGGATTATAGGTTTGTAGAAATGTTTGTGACGCCACCTGTGGTTCCTGGTCAGGGTGACCAGCGCTGCAGGGTAGATCCTCTGAGGGGTCGTTACTGGGCAGCAAGGTGTTAAGTCTCCCACAGGCAAGACTGATCCCTCAGGGTATCTGGCGGTGTAATATAGGGATGCAGGAGCAATAAGGCAGACACACACAAGAAAGTCTCTTTCTGTACCTTTACTGATGATGAAGTTGCAGGCATGTCCCGGGAAGCTGTCAGGGTGGAAGATGCACGTCCAGTAATCCCACTGAGTAGGTGTAGGGCCTCCTTACTTCTTTATGTGTGTGATTTCTGACCCGTATAAAACAAAGCCTAACTCTGTCTTCTCAGCTACGCCCGGCTGACCTTGTGGTGGAGCCTTCTTGTGGACAGAACTAAGTCTCTATATGACTGATCAGGCCAGACTCCTGTTCTTCCTGACCCCGGTTACGTATCAGCACTGTTGGGCCCCTGCGACCTGTAGTCCAGCAGGGTCTCCGGTGTCTCCTACCAGTCGTGCAGATGCTGGCAAGTGCGGACCCGGTGTCTGGTGGTGCAGAGTGGAGGTAAGCTATCAATGCTGTTCGACCTCTGTCACTCTCTCTCTTTCCTTTCCACTTGCCTGTCGTCCTACTCACAACTTTAACATAAGCACAAGCAGCAGTAGATGTCAGCTTCCTTCGTCTTCACCGCTCTCCAAGCGTCGGCACGCTTACTCACTGAAACGCTCACTGAAGGTCTCTCAGTAAACTCAATTTTGACCAGGCTAAGTGGTAATCTTTCCCACTACTACTGGACTCCACTCCTAAACTGAGTGTTTGCTGAAGTCTTCAGGCTTTCTCTTTCTTGCTAGTCTTTCCCTCTCAGCTTGTCTGAGGTAACTGCCGTTCTGACTGGAATCTCTCACAGACTCCTCTAATCTCCTCTGCTGAGGTAAACTGACACTCTGAGGTAAAACCAACGACTAGCTAACTCTCAGCTAGACTGCCTTCATCTCTCTGCTGTCGTCTCCAAGGGCTCCCTCTGGTGGCACCAGGAAAATGTGGAGTGTTGTATGCTTATGGGTTGTGGTGGGTTTACCTTTCGTGCATCTTCCAGGGTAACATGTGGCTCCAGGCACAGCTGGGCTACACATCACTATATTTGCACATAGAAATAACATGCATTTAAACAAGTACATGGATGTGGAAAGTAAGGGCCATAATACTGCAAGATTTATAACAGCAGCTTGTCAAGAGCAGAGAGGGAGGTAAGCAGCTAACTGTGGTATAGAAATCAACGGGGATGTTAGCAGTTAAATTCTCTTCTGGAATGTAACTACTATACTCTCATTCAGGCACTAGTGCACAAACTCCATGGAAACGAGCTGTACACTGTGTAAGATAAAAGCTCTCATATCAGGAGAATCACAGCAGATATGTAAAGTAAGTAAATAGCAAAGTTGCTTATGTTCAAGCAATTTGACAACATAAGAATATCCATTTAAGGTAATACCCTTAAAATACAATACTAATTGAAACCATAAAAAAATTATAATGAAAATGTTTTATTAAAAAGCAAAAGCACCCACATTGACATAGCTTACAATGGAAATACATAACACAGAAGTTCAAAGCAATATAATTATTTCTAAAATTGAAGATTATATAGCAGTATTTGTACAAATGGTAAATGGCACTGTTTAAAGGTGTATTCTGAGGAAATAAGTGTATTCACATTGCTGTATCTTCAAAAATGATAGTATTATTTTTAACTGTCACTTTTTTGTGCTCTTTAGAACTACTCACATTGATGGTGCTAAATATTCTGAGTTCTCCCCCTCCTTTCTTGGACACTAAGGGCCCCGTCACACATAGCGACACACCAGCGATCCCGACAACGATATGCACTTGTCAGGATCGCTTGTGTGTCGCTACATGATCGCTGGTGAGCTGCCAAACAGGCAGCTCAGGCAGCAATCAGGACAGCGACACTGCAGGTAACGTCGCTTAGTTACCCGCAGTGTACATTGGATACCAGCCCGCTGGTGCAGGGAGCTGGTAACCAAGGTACACATCGGGTTTCCAGGCACTGCGCGGCACCTGGAAACCTGATGTGTACCTTGGTTACCAGCTCCCCTGCAGCAGCGCGCTTGTATCCAATGTACACATTGGGTTTCCAGGCGCCGCCCGGTGCCTGGAAACCCGATGTGTACCTTGGTTACCAGCTGATCGCTGGTCTCCTGCCTGCCACACGCAGCGATGCGTGCTGGCCAGCAGGAGACCAACGATCAAAAAAATGTCCAGGACATTCAGCGACGATCAGCAATACCCAGCAGGGGGGCTGATCATCGCTGAATGTCACCCACAGAGATATCGCTGGGGAGATCGCTGTTGCGTCACAAAACTAGTGACTCAGCAGCGATCTCGCTAGCGAGATCGCTGTGTGTGATGGGGGCTTAAGTTAGAGATCAGGAGGCGTGGATGGCTTTTGTCTCCCAATGCAAGCCGGCCATCTGATACAATTTCTTTCCCTGCAGTCACAGATTAGGTTTGTGTGTCTTGCTTGTTATGTAAGTTACATGTGTGCCTGTTTGTACTGTCGTGCCTCATTTATACTCCGAGATCTGTGCCTGCTTCTTTACAGCTTGCCTGTTATAGTCATAACGTCCCTACATTCTCTTTGACATGTCACAGATAAGCCGAATATTTGAGTGCTGAATAGGCCACGACCATGAATAAAGTGTACTGACGTGTCATTCTGCCCATGAAGTGAGAACTGTGCAGGTACAGACAAGCTGTGACAACATAGGCATAGATCTCAGGGGGAGTATGGAAGGCAGAACACAAATGAGCCATGACAGTACAAACCGGCACACATAACATCAGGTTTGGTCTGACTTGCAAGACAAGCAAAAAGTAAGCCATGCCCGCTAATCTGTGACTGCAGGGAAAGAAATGCAGGTGGCTGGCTTGCATTAAGAGACAGAAGCTGTCCAACACCCCCTGATCTGTGACATAGCGTCCCACAAGGCAGTTGGGAAAGCAGGATCTCCATCTCTGTCACAGTGAGTAGTTTTTAAGTTATGCCAAAGTCAATACATTTTCATCTCCCCAAAATACCCCTTTAGAACATTTGGTGAGTTGTATGGCTAGTAACATAGTCATCAAGAGGATGAGAAGGATGAATCTGATTGACATTTTCTGCAATATCATCATGCCATCTTTCTGCAGCCTTTTTTTAAAATATAATGCTGCCTTGCTTCTTCTGTTGCATTCCAGTTTCTCTAAATATAAATGAAGGGTATAGACGGTAGAAGAGTGGCACTCTGAAGCACGTCAATTACCTTTGTTACTTTATTGCTGATATACACGATAAAACATGGAACCAGGGAGCGGGATTCCTGCGGACAATGGCTGCTTCGCCTCCAATGACACTTCAACAGGTGCAGGTACGTTGAAGCATCATTGGACGCGAAGTGGACGTTATTCGCAGGAATCTGGCTGCCCGGCTCTATGTTTTATGCCTATGCATTTTTACACTTATTAATTGCATCTAATTGCACTTGTATAAATAAGTCTCATTATTGCTTCATTTATTCTTTTATATGCACATACTTGTAAATATTTTGACATTATATTGAGATAAATTAGTCACGCACTGCAGCACTTCAATTAGATGTATTTTTCATTTTCATCTATTAGTAAATCATGGGAGCACCATTGTATATGTTGGCACTATAATGGGATGAACTATTCATACACTACAGCAGCTTATTAGATTTATTTCTCTATTCCAATTAATTGAATCTGTTTACACTTGCATAATATTTTTATCAATTGCACGTGCATCACATGCTGCATTATCGTTTTATTTATTTAATTTCTTCTATATATGCACATACTTATTTTATGTCACATGTTTTTCTTTATTCTTGATTTTCCTGCTGCTTGTCTCTTATCTGTTTTTCTGGAAACTGCTGGCGATATACGTATCTCTGGCCTTTATTCATGCGGTGTGCGCTCCTGCTGACTTCCTGTTCGCCGTCACCTTGACGACGCGTCTTCTTTGCCGCCCAGGTCCACCTCCTGCTCTGACGCATCGGACAGGGGATCGGCTGGGCGTCATATGACGCTGACTCGGGATGACGTCGCGCGGTGCTCGTCAGCGGAAGCACCGCTCAAGCCGCTATGACCGATGCCCTATAAAAACATGCACCTAAGAGCAGCCATACATGCACGTCCCCTTTGAAGAAGCTCCACGCGAAACGCGCATCAGGGGTGCCGCAGCCACTTTGAGGTAGAGTATATAGCTGCCAGCAGTTACTATGCACTTTTCTATTTAAATAGCATATAATTTCTCCTTTTCCTTTGGCGCTTTCTTCCCTGCACTTGCAGTCATGTATTGCCATCTTGTTTTGCACTATGCACTTTCATTATGTGATTCATGATATTTGCGCCATCTGATTAGGATTGATTGCTGAACCTTTATTATATGGGGTGCCAATTGAGATTTGTCTTTATAATTGGAATACACTTGTATGCATTTGTCTTTTTACAACGTTGATAACGGTGGTCACATATACAGTCATGGTCAAAAGTTTTGAGAATGACACAAATATTAATTTTTACAAAGTCTACTGCTTCACTTTTTCTAATGGCAATTTGCATATACTCCAGAATGTTATAAAGAGTGAACAGCTTAACAGCAATTACTTGCAAAGTCAATATTTGGCTAGAAAATGAACTTTATCCCCAAAACACATTTCAACATCATTGCAGCCCTGCCTTAAAAGGACCAGCTAACCTCTTTTCAGTGATTGCTCCATTAACACAGGTGTGGGTGTTGATGAGGACAAGGCTGGAGATCAATCTGTCATGATTAAGTAAGAATGACTCCACTGGACACTTTAAAAGGAGGCTGGTGCTTGGCATCATTGTTTCTCTTCTGTTAACCATAGTTTACTCTAAAGAAACACGTGCAGTCATCATTGCAATGCACAAAAATGGCCTAACAGGGAAGAGTATCGCAGCTAGAAAGATTGCACCTCAGTCAACAATCTATCGCATCATCAAGAACTTCAAGGAGAGATGTTCCATTGTTGCCAAAAAGGCTCCAGGGCGCCCAAGAAAGACCAGCAAGCGCCAGGACCGTCTCTTAAAAGTGTTTCAGCTGCGGGATCGGGCTACCAGCAGTGCAGAGCTTGCTCAGGAATGGCAGCAGGCAGGTGTGAGTGCATCTGCACGCACTATGAGGCGGAGACTCTTGGAGCAAGGCCTGGTCTCAAGGAGGGCAGCAAAGAAGCCACTTCTCTCCAGAAAAAACATCATGGACAGACTGATATTCTGCAAAAGGTACAGGCAGTGGACTGCTGAGGACTGGGGTAAAGTTATTTTCTCTGATGAATCCCCTTTTCGATTGTTTGGGACATCAGGAAAACGCCTCATTCGGAGAAGACAAGGTGAGCGCTACCACCAGTCTTGTCTCATGCCAACTGTTAAGCATCCTGAAACCATTCATGTGTGGGGTTGCTTCTCAGCCAAGGGAATCGGCTCTCTCACAGTCTTGCCTAAAAACACAGCCATGAATAAAGAATGGTACCAGAATGTCCTCCAAGAGCAACTTCTCCCAACCCTCCAAGAGCAGTTTGGCGATCAACAATGCCTTTTCCAGCATGATGGAGCACCTTGCCATAATGCAAAGGTGATAACTAAATGGCTCAGGGAACAAAACATAGAGATTTTGGGTCCATGGCCTGGAAACTCCCCAGATCTTAATCCCATTGAGAACTTGTGGTCAATCATCAAGAGGCGGGTGGACAAACAAAAACCTAAAAATTCTGACAAAATGAAAGCATTGATTGTGCAAGAATGGGCTGCTATCAGTCAGGATTTGGTCCAGAATTTGATTGAGAGCATGCCAGGGAGAATTGCAGAGGTCCTGAAGAAGAAGGGTCAACACTGCAAATATTGACTTGCTGCATTAACTCATTCTAACTGTCAATATAAGCTTTTGTTACTCATATGTTTGCAATTATTATATTTCTGTCTGTGATAAAAACATCTGTCAAACACACATAAAAACCAGAGGGCAGCAGATCATGTGAAAATATAATATTTATGTCATTCTCAAAACTTTTGGCCATGACTGTATTGCTTGTCCTATTTTTATAGGTGTATACACTGTTTTGAGGCAACATTAATAACTTATGAGATTTATCTATATGCATCTATTTTGAACCCCTATACCCAATTTAGGCTCTTTTTCTTGCATTTTGTTGTCCCCATACACATATATATTTATGCATTTATATTTTATTGTTTATTTTTTTTTTAATTCTTTGAATAATAATTCATCATTTTATGGTAGTAAAGCTTCCTATTGTTCTTGTTTGGTGTATATCTATTTGGAAGTGCCACTGAACTAGGCAATCTTTTTCTATGTGATTTTTATGTTTTATTGTGTATACCAGCAATAAAGTAACAAAGGTAATCTACGTGCTTTAGAGTACCACGTTCTTTTCTTCTACCATCGGCGTCCATGACACACTTTCTTCAGGTTGAGCACCTCTCTGCCACGGCGTTGGCCAGCTGCTATTACATCACCTCTGATCACAGCTCAAGGTATGTGGTCCTAGTAGTACTGGTCTTTTTCCTCTTTTTGCTTGATACATGAACACAGGGTATATGTACATTATTATTGACATATTCTTAGCTTGTATAATGAATATTGTAATACCAATATAGATAGCATAATATGGTTTTCTTCTTTCTGCTTCTTACTTTACCTAAAACAAAAGTATTATTTAGTTAGTAGGTTACTGTAAAAAGTGGCAATTTTACATATGACTTACAAGTGCATCTCAATAAATCATCAAAAAGTTAATTTATTTCAGTTTTCAATACAAAAAGTGAAACTCATATATTATATAGAGTCATTACAAATAGAGTGATCTATTTCAAGAGTTTATTTCTGTTAATGTTGATGATTATGGCTTACAGCCAATGAAAGCCCAAAAGTCATGATTTCAGTAAATTAGAATACATAACAAAAAACACCTGCAAAGGCTTCCTAAGCATTTAAAAGTTCCCTTAGTCTGTTTCAATAGGTTCCACAATCATGGGGAAGACTGCTGACTTAACAGATGTCCAGAAGACAGTTATTGACACACTCCACAATGAGGGTAAGCCACAAAAGGTCATTGCTAAAGAAGATGGCTGTTCACAGAGTGCTGTATGCAAGCATATTAATGGAAAGTTGAGCGGAAGGAAAAAGTGTGGTAGAAAAAGGTGCACAAGTAACCGAGATAGCCGAGCCTTGAAATAATTGTTAAGAAAAAGCCATTCAAAAATTTGAAGGAGATTCACAAGGAGTGGACTGCTGCTGGAGTCATTGCTTCAAGAGCCACCACACACAGACGTATCCAGAACATGGGCTACAAGTGTCTCATTCATGTGTCAAGCCACTCATGACCAATAGACAACACCAGAAGTGTCTCACCTGGGCTAAGGAGAAAAAGAACTGGACTGTTGCTCAGTGGTCCAAGGTGTTGTTTTCAGATGAAAGTAAATTTTGCATTTCATTTGGAACACAAGGTCCCAGCATCTGGAGGAAGAGTGGAGAGGCACACAATCCAAACTGCTTGAGGTCTAGTGTGAAGTTTCCACAATCAGTGATGGTTTGGCGAGCCATGTCATCTGCTGGTGTGGGTCCACTGTGTTTTACCAAGACCAAAGTCAGTGCACCCGTCATCCAGGAAATTTTAGAGCACTTCATGCTTCCCTCTGCCGACAAGCTTTTTGGAGATGGAAATTTCATTCTCCAGCAGGACTTAGCACCTCTCCACACTGCCAAAAGTACCAATATCTGGTTTAAAAACAACAGTATCACTGTGCTTAATTGGCCAGCAAACTCGCCTGACCTTAACCCCATAGAAAATCTATGGCATATTGTCAAGAGGAAGATGAGAGACACCAGACTCAAAAATTGTCACGATGTGACTCGTCCCAATGGGTGGTTGGTCAGCGAATGGCGTAACACACACACAATGGGATGGTATTGGGGAGAGGAAGGCCTTACTGATAGGGAAATGGGGGATGGTCACCACCTGTCATGGGTGCATTGCCACGAAGATCGTCGCGATTGCACATTCTGACTTCTCACAGCTGAGCTGCTGTTTCTTTGTGTTTGGTAATGAGAGAGTTAATTTTACCTAGCTCTTTGCTAAGACTAGGTCCAGCCTCGCCCGGCTGCTTTTGATTATGTTCTAATTAGTTTCCTTTATATTTCTGCCAGTCTGGGTGTTAGACGCCGGTGAAAGCATTCATGTAGTCTAGCAGACTGGAGCGGTTCTGAGAATACTTAAGCTAAGAGCTCCTTAGTTGTTTTTACTCTTATAGCTTATAGTTTATCTCTGAGACCTTAGGTGTTCCTACTGTGTGTGAGTGTTGTATGTAAGACTTTATTTACTTTATTTCTTGTCTTTCTTGTATGTCTTTCTGTTCATTAACCGTTACCTGTTCATTCCCTTTGGTGGTAATCAGGGTCCTTCTTAGGACTAGATTACAGTTGGCAGGGATTGATAGGAGACAGGGTTTACGCTGGTGGCCTGGACCTCTGTACCTTCAACAGTACCTCCAGGTTGAGGGATTAGTTAGGACCCCAGTTTAGGGTCAGCTTAGACCCCGGTCACCCTCTAGCCGGAGACAGCGTATAACGGATTCCGTTTTGACCCACTGGACATTCTGTCAGGTAAATCTTTGTTATCATATATCTATGCGCATGTTATATAGTATGTTGCCCTTTGATATAGTTACTGTCATCACATATATATATCTGCTATACAGCG
>JARQOD010012852.1:0-18016 GCA_033576555.1 Oophaga sylvatica | reverse complement strand
GAAAAACGAAAAAGCAAAACCACAGCACCTGGTATTCCCAGGCGGTCTCCCATCCAAGTACAAACACCCCGCCCCCTGCTTAGCTTCCGGATCAGATAAATCGGGGGGGGTGTGGCCGTAGGCGAAGAAAGGCTTCTCATTTGCTGCTTTTCTAATTTGACTCGGCTGTGACTACAGGCCCTCCATGCCAGAAGGGGCCCCTTTTGTTTTTCCTTTCCTTTATTTTTTTGCTGGCTCTTAAAAGGGTTGGAGGCGAACGCCCCGCTCAGACCCGAATCCGAGGGCTCCCGAGGACCACGACACCCAATGCCACAGCCCTGGAGCACGGTGAGCTCCCCCGGTTTGACCGGGTACGTTCTTATTTTTTGCTTCAAACCCTTCAACTTTTAAACTTTTAATAAAGGAACAACGCGCCGCAAACCCCCCCTCCCTTCTTAAAACTGTAGAATGCAATAGCACTCCTACCGTGAAGGGCCAGTGTGAGGCGCCGCTGGGGGTACGCCCTTACTGCAAACTGTTCAGAGGCCTGGGGGGCTTGGGCCCTTTCCCCCCTCTACCACGTAAAGCCCGGCTTTTCCAGTTTGGGCCGGGGGTTGCCCCCAACCCATGGGAGCGCTGCTCCTGTTGAAAAAAAGCTGAAAGGGAAAAAGGTTGTCCCCCTTTTTGTATGGGGCCGTACCACCCCCATTTTGTCATTAACACAGCACAACTTTTAGCTACATTGCCTATTAGCATATCCAGTAGACGGGTTTTGTCCACTAGGAAATAAAAGGGCCTTTAACTAATTGTTTTAGGCCAGTGACTGAAAAAGAGGTCAGTCGTAGGTAAAAAGCCCCCAAACTCAGGCATTTTTCCTCTCCATATGAATTTCAGGCCAATTAATATCGTGCTTCAAAGCAAGGGGGGGGCCTGCGGTTTTAAAAACTGCCCTCCAGGCGCTGGTTCATTTCCATTTCACACCAGAACCAAGAAGAGGTCTAGGAAAGACCAAGGGACTATTCAGGAACTGAAGATGTACCGGGATGGCAGACCCAAAAGGCCCCTTCCCCCTTTCCCAAAAACCCCGGTAAAATTTTTCCATAGTTATCCCCTTTAAGCCTTGTACTTTATTGTTGTTTTTTTACTCTGACTCCCATTCCATTGTAGTTATTTGTAAGCTTTACTGTATATTTCTGAATTTATCTAGGCCCCAAGGCAAATTAAACCAAAAAATTTAAATTTTGGGCTGATGCTTTTACTTTCACAATCTTAAAATACCTGGGTAGCAGGACCCCTTCCCCGGCGGCCTTTTGCTCTGGTCGGGTTCTTTACTGACCTAGAGACAAAGGGGGGCGCCGAAGCGTACCTGGGGAGTTACTCCCTTGGTGACGTGGGGGGAAAAGGGGGATCGTCCGTCACTTTTGTAGCGGGGGGTGGTACAGAAGCTTGAACCCGGGCTACCGTGTGGGGGGCTGAGTTCCTCACAAATTTGGTGGCAGCTGGGATAAAGTAATATGGCGGGACCCCTACCCCAACACTAAGGACACCCAGTACTTTCCTGCTGGGTTTTAAAGGTCACTCAGCACTAAGGTCAAGTGTAAATAAAACAATTTGGGTTGAAGGAAAGGGGTTCACTGTTTTCAGAACCAAAGGGTTCCCAAAAGGGGAAGGCACCGGGAGTGGGCAAGGGGACCAATCTTCCTATATTTTAAAACCATTAGGGGACTCGCACCCCCAAAACCCCCCCCCCCCTGCCATCTCAAGGGGACTTCCCCCCCCTGCCCCCCCACCGCCCCAGACAACCCCTCCACCTTCCCTCGGGGCTGAAAAGACGCCGCCATGACAACCCGGGTGGGCAGGAAAGCACGGAGCGTGAGCAAGCGGGGCAGAGCGGGAGAAAGCAGCGAGAGAGAGCAGCGGAGCGGAGCATACAGAACGCCGTGAAGCTTGGAAACGCCCGGCCCGACGGAGAGGCTCAAGGGCCCCCCCCGGGGCACCCGGCCACCCGGGGACAAGGGGTTCCCAAAGGGCCCGGTTTGGGGGGGGCTTTCCCTTTCTTTTAAAAGGGGGGGAGCCTGGGTTCCTTTTTGCTGGGTTTTGAAAGGGGAAAGCCTCCAACATCATCGGGCCCCGGATCGTGGGAAGGTAACCCGACCCCCTTTGAGGGGGAAGTCCCCGGGGTTTTGGGGATTTCCTGCCGGGGAGGAGCAGGACTACAACGCATCAAGCGGGGCCCATCCAGCACTACAACCACCCCGGAGTCGTACCGCAGGAAATTTAGGAGCCTGCGCGGGGGTTTAAAGGGCCCCGGGGCCCACCAAGCGGGCCCCCTGAGAGCTCGGAGCACGGGCCCCGGGGCTAACCACTACCCCCAGGGGGTCCCGGAACGTTTGTCGTGGAGCAATTTTTGTGGGAAATCCCCGAAGGGCCCCACCCAATTCCCCGTGAACCGGGGAAACCAAAGGGGTCTGCACAGCCCCCTGGGAGACGTATGCCAACAACAGGGGCCCCGGGGCCAAAGAACCTCCACACACCGGAAGGGGGTAAGCCCAATCCCGCCCCCCCCCATATCCGCCCCCAAATGCAAGGGGGGTACCCCCCCGCTGCCCTTCCAGGCGGGAACAGAACCCAGACGTTGCCATAATTGCAATCAGCCAGGACATTTTAAGGCTGCATGTCCCCAGCCCCAGAAGGTGAAAATGTATGTGTTTACAGTTTCTTTAAAGCGTCTTGTGCTTGGGTGCGATGAAAATACTTGAGCCCAAAGGTTGAAAAAGAAAAGTCTTGTATTGTTTTCATACAAATTGGCAAAAATAAACACCAGGTTGCAAACACAGAAGCAGGAGACAAGCAGGCCAAAGTAATCTAATTTTATCAATAACTCTCCACAACAGATTCAGATCTTCTTCTATGTTCCCGAATCCAGCAACCGTGAGGCTTCAAGAGCAGAGTTTCAGAGTCCACAAGAGCTCCAGATTTTCTCAGTAGAAATTGCTGGAGTAAAAAGGTCCAAGGCTTCAGGAGTCAGAACACAGTTCACTGCAGGCCAGATTCTAAAAGCACTGTTTGCTAGGTTGGGCTGTTTAGAAGCAAACGGAGAGAATCAGGGCGGGAACATACAAGCTGGAAAACTCCATTTTAAATGAGGGCAAGATAGCTGCAGCAAAACAGAAAGCAAAATGGGCCACGAACAAATGAGTTTCAGAAAAAGATTACAGAACCTTTACATTACTCCCCCTTAGGGGCAACCTCCGGATGACCTCAGACCGGGCTTATGTGGGTACCTCTGATGAAACTGACGGAGCAAGCGAGGAGCATTAACTTATTGACTGGCTCCCATGAGTTGTCCCCATGGGTAGCCCTGCCATTTGATCAGATATTGTAACTGATTTCTATACAACTGGAAACAAAAAATCCTTTCCACCAAATTCTTCCGACCATCGACTAGCATGGGTCAGGGCAAGGAAAAAACGCCAGGAAAGTATTGGGTTTGCAGCCTTTAGTGGGGTACATGAAAGACAGGGTGGATTTCATAGTTTGGGCAATTGAAGACGACAAGCAACGGACTTATAATCTTACTGATTTTATAGGGCCAATGTACTTATGTCCCAATTAGATGATGGAATCCTTAACTTAAGATTTCGGTTGACAGCCAGACCAGGTCCTCCTACCTTAAAAACGGGTTTGCGGGTTTTACGAAATTTATCTGCTGCCTTTTTGTACCTTTCTGAGCCGATTCCCAAATTTTCCCCTTTAGAAGATCCATATTCTTCTGTAAGGTCGGACTCTTTCAGCCCTGCTGGAAAAGGGGCGTCTCTATGGGAAATCGGGGTAGAATATTAGGATGATAACCTAAATTAGAGAAAAAAGGAGACTGTTTAGTGGAGGCACTTGAGAGTTGTTGTAAGAGAACTCAGCCAATGGAAGTAGATCCACCCAATCATCCTGTTTGGTGGCAGATAAAACAGGAGATAATGCTCCAGGGGTTTGATTGGTTGTTCGGTTTGTCCATTAGTCTGGGGATGAAAAAAGAAGAAAAGGTTTACTTTAAGTCCAATGCGCACAGAAAATTTTGCCAAAACCAGAAGTGAATTGCACCCCTCGATCCCAAATAACCTCATCGGTACTCATTAAACGAAACACATCTTTTAAACATCAAATCTGATGTCTGTTTTGCAGTGGGTAAGCCGACAAAGGGATAAAATGAGCTGCCTTTGTTAAACGATCAACCACCCGAATAGTGTTCTTCCCCTTTAGAGGTTGGTAATTCGACATGAAGTCCAAGAAATGGTCCCACGGGCGGGACGGGGTGGGGAAGAAAGGGTGTAACAGACCAGTTGGTGAAGAGCGAGGTGTTTTGCATCTTGCACAAACCTCACCGAAAATGACTAATCCAAAACAAACCTTCCACAAGTGGGCCACCAAAAGAAACGAGAAAGAAATTCCTGTGTCTTTAGAATTCCTCTATGCCGGCTATTTTGGAATCATGAATGAGTTGCAATTACTCTCAATCTGACTGTTTCAGGTAATACAGACGTTGTCCCAGAATCCACAACCATTCTTAAAGACAAGACTTACGTCCCTTGGGGGTTGAGCCAAAAAGAATCCGCATGGTATGCTTCCTTGATGTCTTTAATTAGGTCTTGATGAGAATCATCCTAGGAATCTAGAGTCAGGAAGAATAGTCTTTGGAGGAGTAATGGGGGTGTCTTGCTGAGTAAATCCTAGAGAGTGCATCAGCCTTTCATTGCGCGATCCCCGGTCTATAAGAAATAATAAAAATTTAAAATTTGGGTTTTAAAAAAAGATTCCAGCGAGCCTGGCGAGGGTCAGGCACTTAGCCGACCTGATAACTCAAGATTACATGATCGTCAGAACGACTATTTGCTGTGCGCTCCTTGCAGAAGGTGTCTCCCATTCTTTGAAGGCAGCAATAATGGCCAACAACTCTCTATTGCCCACATCGTAGTTTCTTCTCAGCCGGAGACAACTGCTGGGAAAAAAGGCACAGGGATGCAAGACATTCTTTCTCACCTGTTCTCTGGAGAGTATAGCTCCCACGGCACAGTCTGAAGCATCCACCTCTATTATGAAGGCAAGCTCTGGGTTGGGATGTACTAGGATAGGTGCAGTGGTAAATTTATCTTTTAGACGGGAAAATGCTTCCTGGGCTTGGGGAGTCCAGGAGAACTTAGACTCTTTCCGGGTAAGTTGGGTGATAGGTTACACTACCTCAGAGAAATTTCTAATGAAACGTCTATAGAAGTTTGCAAACCCGATGAAGCGTGTACCCCTTCACATTTCTAGGACTTGGCCAATCATTGATGGCTTGGGTTTTACTTCCATCCAACAATTCCTTGTGTAGACAGTACATACCCCAGAAATTGAATTTCGGTCTTATGGAATTCACACTTTTCAAGCTTGATGTAAAGATGATTTTGTCTTAGACGTTCCAAGACCATTCTCACATGTCCATGATGTTCCTCTGTGGAGTTAGAAAAAATTAAAATATCATCCAAATAAATTACCACGAATGTATCTAGGAGATCCCTGAAGATGTCATTCACCAAGTGTTGGAAAGTGGCTGGGGCGGTACTCAGACCAAAAGGCATAACCAGATATTCAAAGTGTCCATAGCGTGACCTGAATGCAGTCTTCCATTCATCCCCAGGTCTAATACGGACTAAGTTATAGCCCCACGAAGATCTAGTTAGAAAAATTTTAGCATGTCGCACTCTCTCCAATAACTCAGGGATTAAAGGCAATGGATAACGGTTTTCTAATAGTAACCTTATTAAGTTCCCTATAGTCTACGCATGGTCTCAGGGATCCATCTTTCTTCTTTTACAAGAATATGGGTGCCCCTGCAGGAGATGAAGAGGGGCGTATGAAGCCCTTGGCTAGATTTTTGTCATGTACTCTTTTAAAGCCTTCAGCTCGGGCCCGCCAGGGGGTAGATCTTACCAAAAGGTATCTCTGCTCCAGGCAATAATTCAATTGGCAATCATATGGACGGTGAGAGGAAGCTGGTCAGCTTCTTCTTGTCACATAAATCCACATAGTCCTGGTTATACAGCTGGTAATTCAGGACTGACATGGTTCCTTTAGGAACAGAGCAAGCTGAAATTTTTTGACTCATCTGTTTCTCTGGAAGTGTAATTCCTTGGTCTCCCAGTTAATGGTAGGATTCTGAGCCTGCAGCCATGGTAGCCCTAGAATAATGGGAAAGTGAGGAGAAGAGATAAGCATAAAGGACAGTTTCTCTTGATGATCTTTACCCATAAGAACCTTTAAAGGCTCTGTTTCCTGATCCACTGGTCCAGAGGTCAGCAGGGAGCCATCCACAGTTTCCATCTGTACGGGAGCAGCCTTCTTCACTGAACGTATTCCCTGTTTTAGAGCAAAGGAGACATCCATAAAATTTCCACTTGCACCTGAGTCGATCATGGCAGAGCTAGACACCCAGGCTGAGTCAACCCAGAGTTTGATGGAAAGAAAACAGTGAGAATTGTTTTTCTTACAACTCAGCTGGGACACCGCTGAGGAAACTTGAAAGATGGCAGCATTTACACAGTCAACGTCCTCAGAGGTAACGGAGTTTAAGTCCGAGAAATCAAGATCTGTTGCGGCAGCTATCTCTGGAGCCTGAGGCTCGGACCTGACAGATCCCCTCTCGCAACACTCACAATGAATGAGTGCTGCAGTAGTCTTGCGAGAACGGCTGGGACAGTTAATAATAAAGTGCCCTGACTTACCACAGTAAAAACATAGATTCTCCTTAAAACGATGTTCCTTGCGTGCATCACTAACCCGTCGTAGTAAAGAGTCTACCTGCATGGGTTCAGGTTCAGGTTCCCGTGTAATCCTATTCAAAGGTTCCTTAGCTGGAGAGGAAGGTAGGAAAAGGTTAGTACGATTGCTTTCGAACCATCTCTCTTGCCTGCGTTCAGTTAAACGAGTATCAATACGGATGCAGTAGTTAATAAAGTCACCTAACGCAGTGGGAGGGTCGGCACGAGCAAGTTCATCCTTAATTAGTGGGGATAACCCCTTTCGAAAAATAGATTTTTGGCGGAATTGTCCCAGGTGGTATCAAGGGCCCATCTCCTGAAATCCAAGGCATATTCAGCTATGAGTGCTTACCTTGGCGCAAAGCTAACATGGCTGCTTCAGCTGTTGCCACCTCGATTGGGGTCATCAAACACCTGCCCCATGGCTGAAATAAAGTCATCAAGGTGATTCAAACAATCATCCTCAGTCTCAATCAGAGGGTTTGCCCATATCAAAGCCTTGTTGGTAAGCAACATAATTATAGTAAGCACCTTAGATCGTTCAGTAGGAAATTGTGAAGCATGTGCAGAAAAAAAAAGATTACATTGATTAACAAATCCCCTGAATTTTTCACGTTCACCCCCAAAACGAAAAGGGGGCAACTTGGGAATCCCAGAACTCGGGGCCATGGCAGGAGCCTGGACGTGCCCCTCCAGAACCTCAATCCTGGCTCGCAAAACCTGAGTAGTCTGTCCAACCACTTGCAAATTGTGATTATTTAGGTCCTGAAGATTTGTAAGACGGGTCTTTATATTCTGCAAATCTGCAAGGATATTATCAGTCACTCCACAAAGTTCCTTTATGCGGGCCTCCATTTTCCAGATCTTTTAAGACAGGATACTGGAAGAAGAGGAGAGAAAAAAAAAACAATAGTGTTTACCTGTGGCAACACTGAAGAAAGAAAAAAAAAACTTTAAGGGAACTGCTCACCTGGAATGGTTGTGAGAAGTCACAACCACTATCATCACAGAAAGCTTTCAACCAGACATCTGGAATGGTTGTGAGAAGTCACAACCACTGTTATCACAGAAAGTACAACCGGACATCCGATATCCACAGTACAGCAGACAAGCCTTTCCAGACCCAGCAGACACTAACGTTTGTCTTCAGAATCTTGTAATGTATGTGATACAGTTCATATAGCGTCTTGTGCTTGGGTGCGATGAAAATACTTGAGACACAGGTTGAAAAAGAAAGTCTTGTATTGCTTCATACAAATTGGCAAAAATAAACACACAGGTTGCAAACACAGAAGCAGGAGACACAGCAGGCCAAAGTAATCTAAGTTCATCAATAACTCCCACAACAGATTCAGATCTTCTTTTATGTTACCGCAAGTCCATGCAACGTGAGGCTTTCAAGAGCAGAGTTCAGAGTCCACAAGAGCTCCAGAGTTTCTCAGTAGAAATTGCTGGAGTACAAAGTCCAAGGCTTCAGGAGTCAGAACACAGGTTCACTGCAGGCCAGTTTTCTGAAGCACTGATTGCTCAGGTGTGGCTGTTTAAGAAAGCAAACGGAGAGAATCAGGGCGGGAACATACAAGCTGGAAAACTCCATTTTAACTGAGGGCAAGATAGCTGCAGCAAAACAGAAAGCAAAATGGCCGACGAACAAACTGAGTTTCAGAAACAGATATACAGAACCTTACAGAAGGCCCCATCCCTGTCCCAGAAACCGTCCACTGTTTTGTGTGTGGGAGGGGGTGGGGGGAGGTACCTAGACAATTACCAACCCGTCACCATCGGCCGCTCAGCGGTCATGGGACTGCGGGACACAGGCGCTGAACGAACCCTTGGTACGCCTGAGGTGGTGTCCCCTCAAGACTTGGTACCTGGGAAAACCCTTTCCGTCTCCGGAATCGGAGGCGTTGAACCGGCGCTGCCCGTTGCCAAGGGTGTATTTGGATTGGGGTGCCGGGAGGGGGATGCGGGAGGGGGGAGTAACGCCGAATATTCGTGCAAATGTGTTGTTTGGGGACCGATTTGGGCGGCTAGTGTCCCAGTATGTGGCCACTGAACCCCAAGTCCGGCTCCCCAAGAATGTCATGACTCTACTGTGAATGCTAATGTTAATGTATTGAATGTGCCTCCAACAGTGGAGGAGGGAGTGAAACCTGATGGTAAGCCATGCACTGACACACACACACAGGGCTCACAGTGAGGACAGGTGAGGAGGCTGTAGGGGAGAGCTCAGAGGTGGGGGAGGGGCTGCTATGGGCAGTGTAGGGCCCCAAAGTGAATCCAGCCTGCTGAGTCTAGGGCCCCTGCAGAAGAGGAACAGGCCATGGGGGGGGGGTTCCCGGGAGAGGAGCCACCAGGTAGGACCCCAGGTCAGGAGTTCCCCACACCGGGATGTCAGGAAGTCAGGGAAGTCTGCCTGACCCGGCGACTTGGTCAGAGGAGGAGGGAAAGCAGGCGCTACCCGTGGTCTCAGCGTCGTGGCCGCTGTTACCAGGAGTGGGAGCGCTGAAGCCCAAGGAGCCTCGCGGAGGTCCGACGGTTTCCCCCTCTCTGACCAAGTGGCTGCCGAGTCAGACAGTGGCCAGGAGACCGATCCCGGGGAACTGACAGAGGACAGGGCAGTCTCATCAATTCTTGCCATATCTAGTCAGGGATTTCAGGCAGCGTTGGAAGCTGACCCTAGCCTGAAGACTCTCAAGGAACAGGCGGCACAGCCTCCCCTGGAGTCCGACCGCGAGCGAGTGGTCTGGGACCAGGGACGGCTGTACCGGGTAATGGTCCAGCGGGGTTCACCGGAGGCGTGGCCCAGGGACCGACAGTTAGTGGTGCCCCATCCGTTCAGGCGGAATTGTTGCGGATCGCACACGAGATTCCAATGGCCGGACACTTAGGGGTCACTAAAACCAGGGCCAGGCTAGCTCAGCATTTCTACTGGCCTGGAATGAGGACCGAGGTGATAGCCTACTGCCGTTCGTGTGACAAACCCGTCAGAGGGTGGGGAAGGCGGGGCCGCGCCCCAAAGCCCCACTGGTAACTCTGCCCATCATCGAAGAGCCTTTCTCGAGGGTGGCTGTGGATCTCATTGGACCTCTGTCCACTCCCAGCCGCTCCGGAAAATGCTTCAAAACTAACGGTAGTGGACTATACCACCCGGTACCCGGAGGCGGTAGCTTTGTCGTCCATTCGGGCCGACAAAGTGGCCACTGCCTTACTGGAGATTTTCTCCAGAGTGGGGTTTCCCAAGGAAATGCTCACCGACCGAGGGACCCAGTTCATGTCGCAGCTGATGGAGTCTCTCCCGTAAGCAGGTACAGGTGCAACATCTGGTGGCCAGCCCGTATCACCCACAGACCAATGGCTGTGTGAGCGGTTCAATGGCACCTTAAAGCAGATGCTGAAGATGTTGGTCGACTCCCACGGGAGAGACTGGGAGCGGTATCTCCCACACCTGCTGTTTGCCTACCGGGAGGTCCCACAGGCCTCCCAAAGGGGTTCTCCCCCTTTTAGCTCCTGTACGGGCGACGTGTACGGGGGCCCCTTGCTCTGGTGAAGGAAGCATGGGAAGGGGATTTAGCCACCCCTGGAGTGTCGGTCATTGAGTATGTCGTGCACTTCCGGGACCGAATGATGGCCTTGACGCGGCTGGTGCATGACAATATGACCCAAGCTCAGGCTGACCAGAAGCAATGGTAAAGACCAGAATGCTTGTGAGGGACCTACCAGGTGGGTCAAAAGGTGTGGGTACTGGTCCCGTACCACAAAACAAGCTTCAGGCGGCCTGGGAGGGTCCATACCTCGTGCACGAGCAGCTCAACGCCGTCACCTACCTGGGCACCCTGGACCACGCCCGTGGAAGGAGGAAGGCCTTCCATGTGAACATGATGAAGGCCCACCACGAGCGGGAGGCTTATGCCCAACCAGCGTGCAACCTTTCAGAGGACAGAGAGTCAGAAATCCTCGTGGATCTGCCACCGTAGCCAAAGAGAGGGTGCGATAGGGCGCACGGGAACACAGGAATGTGATACCCCCCAGCGCCCTCAAAGCAGGGAGGTGTAAGGAAAAGGTTGTCGCCATTTTGTATAGGGCCTGTACCAGCCTCCATTTTGTCAGTTCACACAGCCACAGACTTTTAGCTACACCATTGCCTATTAGCATATCCAGTACGACAGGTTTTGATGTCCACTAGGAAATCAATAGGCCTTACCATGCTAATTAGTTTAGGCCAGTGACTGAATAAGATGGTCAGTCGTATTTGGTAATAGCCCAAGCTCAGGCATTGTTTCCTGCTCCATATGAATTGCAGGCCAATTTAATATGCGTCTTCAAGCAATGGGATGGGCCAAGCGGGTTTAAGAACATAGCCATGACCAGGCTGCTGGTCTCTTTCCATTTCACACACAAAGCCAAGAAGATGGTCTAGGAAAGACCAAGGACTATTCAGGAACTGAAGACTGTACCTGGGAATGGCGGGCCCCCAAAGGGCCTTCCCATGACCATAATACCCGTAATATTGATCCATAGCTTATACCTTAAGCCTTGTACATTATTGTTGTATTTTTACTCTGACTGCCATTCCATTGTAGTTACGTTGTATAGCTTTACTGTATTTTTCTGTAATTATCTAGTGCTGCCCTTAAGGCAAATTAAACCATAAAATTAATCTTTGGTGATGCTTTTACTCTGATCACGAATCTTAGAATACCCAGTGGGTAGCAGGACACCTTCCCCGGCGGCCATTTGTCTAGGGCAGTTCCTTTTACTGACCTGAGAGACAAAGGGGGGCGCCGTAGAGCTGTACCTGTGGAGTTAAATCCCATTGGTGACGTGGGAGGAAAGGGATCGTCCGTCACATTTGGTAGCGGCGGTGGTATCAGAAGTGTGATACCCGGGCTACCGTGGGGGGGCCGCTGAGTTCCTCACAGAAGCCTAGTATTAAAAATAAATAAGCAACAATGCAAGGGCCCATATTGATGAAAGGATGCTAGCATTTTGCAAGGATGAAAAAGCGCAAAGAGAAAGCAAAGAAAAAAAGAAAGAAGCATGTGTGCCCTTGTGAAAGGGAATGGGAAAAGGCATAGAGGAGAGTGACACCTGCGGGGAAGGAACGAAAAAGCAAAAGCCTGCAGCCCTGGTATTCCCAGGCGGCTCCCATCCCCCAATTACAACCAAGCCCAACCTTCTTAGCTTCCGATATCAGACGAGATCGGGCGTGTTCAGGGGGTGTGGCCGTAGGCGAAGAAAAGCTTCTCACTTTGCTGCTTTTCTAATTTGCACTCTGGCTGATGACTGACCCGCTGCCCTACCAGTGCTCAGGGAAAAAGGCCCTTTTGTGCTTTTCCTTTCTCTTTACTTTTTTGGGTGGGCCCTTAAAAGGGTTGGGGCGGAACGCCCCGCTCAGAGCCCTGAAACCACTGATCGGCTGCCGACGTGGACTTTAGCGTCCAGCAATGCCACGACCTGGAGCAGCGGTTGAGACTCTCCCGTGGACTCGGGTACGGTGAGTCAGGGTGTTTTCTTGTTTCTAATAAGCCTGCAACCTGGGAAAGAACTTTTAATGAAAGGGAACAACAGCCGCAAAACTCCTCCTCCCCTTCCCTTCTTCGAAAAATTTGGTGGAATGCAAAAGCACTCCTAGCCGTGGCAAGGAGCCATGTGAGGCGCCAGCAAGGGGTAGCATCCTAGCTGCAAATTGTTCAGGAGGCCTTGTGGGGCTTGGCCTCCAGCCTCTACGTTAGTAAAGCGGCCTCCAGCTTGCCGGCGGTTGCCTCCTTACCCGTGGGAGGCGCTGTCATGTTGAAAAAAGCCTAGTTATAAAACCCAAAAAAAGCAACAATGCAAGGGGCCCATATTGATGGAAAGGATGCTAGCATTTTTGCAAGGATGAAATAGCGCAAGAGACAAAGCAAATGAAAAAAGAAAACATGTGGTGCCCTTGTGAAAGGGAATGGAGAAAAGCATAGAGGAGGTGGGCACCTGCTGGTGGAAGGAACGAAAAAGCAAAAACCACAGCACCTGGTATTCCCAGGCGGTCTCCCATCCAAGTACTAACCAGGCCCCACCCTGCTTAGCTTTTCCGAGATCAGACAGATCGGGCGTGTTCAGGGTGGTGGGCCGTAGGTAAGAAAGGCTTCTCACTTTTCGCTTTTCTAATTTGCACTCTGGCTGATGACTGACAGCTGCCCTACCAGTGCTCAAAAAGGCCCTTTTTGTTTCCTTTCTCTTTATTTTTTTTCTGGCTCCCCTTTAAAGGGGGTTGGAGGGGAAAAACCCCCTCAGGGGGCCCCTGACTCAGATCGGCTCCGAGTGAGTCACGTCGCAGCCCTGCCAAACCTGGAGCAGCGGTAAAACTCCCGGGGGCTCGGGTCGGGGAGTACAGGGGGTTTTTGCTTTTAAAAACCTGCAACCGGGGTGAACTTTTAATGAAAGGGAACAACGGCCGCAAATTCTCTCCCCTTCCCCTTCTTAAAAATTGGTAGGAATGCAAAGCACTCCTAGCCGTGGCAAGGGCTCGTGTGAGGGGCCAGCATAGGGGTAGCGTCCCCTTTCTCAAATGTCTCAAGCCCTTTTGGGGGTTGGGGCCCTTTCCACCTCTACGTTACGTAAAGTCGGCCCCCCAGCTTGCCGGCGGGTTCCTTCCCAAGCCCTGGGGGGCGCGCTCCCGTTGAAAAAAAGCCAGTAATTTTTAATAAATAAGCAACAAGCAAGAGGCCCCTATTGATGAGAGGATGTAGCATTTTGCAAGGGTGAAATAGGCAAAAGAGAAAAGCAAAAGAAAAGAAAAAGAAGCATGTGGGCCCCCTTTTGAAAGGGAATGGAAAAAGGCATAAAGGAGAGTGACATGCTGTGAAGGAACGAAAAAGCAAAAGCTACAGCACCGGGATTCCCAGGCGGGCTCCCACCAATATAACCGCCCCCGTTTGCTTCCGAATCAAACGGGGTTTAGGGGGTTGGCCGTAAAAAAAAAGCTTCAAAATTGTGCTTTTTTAATTTGCACCGGTGAGATGCAGCTGCCCCCCCCAGTGCTCAGAAAGAGGGCCCTTTTTGTTTTCCTTTCTCTTTTCTTTTTTTTCGGCCCCTTTTGGGTTGGGGGCGGGGAACGCCCCGCCAGGGCCGCTGAGCTCACTGATGGCTGCGACGTGACGTCCGTCGCAGCCAATGCCCAACCGGACAGCGGGACTCCCGTGGATTGGTACGGGGATTTAAGGGGGGTTTCTTGCTTTCTAAAGCCTGCAAAACCCGGGTGAACTTTTAATAAAGGGAACAACTGCCGCAAATTCTCTCCCCCTTCCCCTTCTTAAAAACTTGGTGGGAAAGCAAAAAGCACTCCAGCCGTGGAAAGGGGCTCGTGTGAGGCGCCAGCATAGGGGAGCCCCTTAGCGCAAACTGTCCAGGGCCCTTGGGGGGCTTGGCCTTTCCAGCCTCTACGTTACTAAAGCGGCCTCCATTTCCCGGGCGGTTCCTCCAACCCTGGGGGGCGCGCTCCTTGAAAAAAGCCAGTATTAAACTAAATAAGCAAAAATGCAAAGCCCATTTTGATAGAAATGCGCATTTTGAAAGGGAGAAATAGCGCAAAGAAAAAGCAAATAAAAAAGAAAGAACATGTGTCCCCTTTGTGAAAGGGAAGGAAAAAGGCATAAGGAAGTGACACCTGCGGGTGAAGGGAAAAAAAAAGGGAAAAAGCCACAGCACCTGGTATCCCAGGCGTCCCCCATCCAAGACTACCAGGCCCACCCTGTTTAGCTTCCAGATCAAAGTCGGCGTGTTCAGGTGGTGTGGCCGAGGCAAAAAATTTTTCTCCTTGCTGCTTTTCTAATTTGCACCTGGCTATGACTGCAGCTGCCCTCCCATGCTAGAAAGAGGCCCTTTGGCTTTCCTTTCTCTTATTTTTTTGCTGGCCCCCTTTAAAAGGGGTTGGAGGCGAACGCCCCCTCAGGCCGCTAAACTCACGACGGCTGCCGACTGATCACTCCCCAAATCCACAACCTGGAGCAGCGTGAACTCCCGGGACTGGGGTCGGTGAGACGGGGGGTTTTTTTGCTTTCAAAACCGCAACCTGGGATAAATTTTTTAATGAAAGGGAACAACCGCCGCAAACTTCTCTCCCCCTTTCCCCCTTCTTCGAAACTTGGTAGAATGCAAAAGCACTCTACCGTGGCAAGGAGCTCAGTGTGGGGCCCCACATGGGGTAGAATTTACTCAAATTTCTCGGGGCCCTTTGTGGGGCTTGGGCCTTCCAGCCTCTACGTTACGAAAAGTCGGCCTCCGTTTGCCGGGGTTGCCTCCAAGCCCGGGAGGCGCTGCCCTTTGAAAAGAAGCCTAGATTAAAACAAAAAGCAAAATGCAAGGGGCCCATTTGATAAAAGGGAGCTAGCATTTTGAAAGGAGAAATAGCGCAAGAGAAAAGCAAATGAAAAGAAAAAGAAGCAGGTGCCCTTGAAAGGGAAATGGGAAAAGGCATAGAGGAGGTGCACCGCTGGGGAAGGGAACGAAAAAAGCAAAACCTAAGCACCGGTACCCAGGCGGTCCCCCATCCAAGTACAAACCCAAAGCCCCCCTCTTAGCTTCCCAAAAAGATCGGGCGGTTCAGGGGTTGGGCCTAGGCAAAAAAAGCTTTCACTTGCTGCTTTCTAATTTGACTCTCTGATGACTGACAGCTCCCTACCATGCTCAAAAAGGGGGCCCTTTTTGGTTTCCTTTTCTCTTTACTTTTTTTGCTGGCTCCCAAAAGGGGGTTGGGAGGGGGAAGCCCCGCCAGGGCCGCTGAGCTCACGATCGGCTCCCGAGTGACGCCCTCGCAGCCAATGCCACAGACCGGGGGGGGGGGGGGGGGGGGGGGGGGGGGGGGGGGGGGGGGGGGGGGGGGGGGGGGGGGGGGGGGGGGGGGGGGGGGGGGGGGGGGGGGGGGGGGGGGGGGGGGGGGGGGGGGGGGGGGGGGGGGGGGGGGGGGGGGGGGGGGGGGGGGGGGGGGGGGGGGGGGGGGGGGGGGGGGGGGGGGGGGGGGGGGGGGGGGGGGGGGGGGGGGGGGGGGGGGGGGGGGGGGGGGGGGGGGGGGGGGGGGGGGGGGGGGGGGGGGGGGGGGGGGGGGGGGGGGGGGGGGGGGGGGGGGGGGGGGGGGGGGGGGGGGGGGGGGGGGGGGGGGGGGGGGGGGGGGGGGGGGGGGGGGGGGGGGGGGGGGGGGGGGGGGGGGGGGGGGGGGGGGGGGGGGGGGGGGGGGGGGGGGGGGGGGGGGGGGGGGGGGGGGGGGGGGGGGGGGGGGGGGGGGGGGGGGGGGGGGGGGGGGGGGGGGGGGGGGGGGGGGGGGGGGGGGGGGGGGGGGGGGGGGGGGGGGGGGGGGGGGGGGGGGGGGGGGGGGGGGGGGGGGGGGGGGGGGGGGGGGGGGGGGGGGGGGGGGGGGGGGGGGGGGGGGGGGGGGGGGGGGGGGGGGGGGGGGGGGGGGGGGGGGGGGGGGGGGGGGGGGGGGGGGGGGGGGGGGGGGGGGGGGGGGGGGGGGGGGGGGGGGGGGGGGGGGGGGGGGGGGGGGGGGGGGGGGGGGGGGGGGGGGGGGGGGGGGGGGGGGGGGGGCCGGGGTGGGCCCCCGGATTCCGGAAAGGTTTTTTTGCCTTGCCTCAACCGGGTTTTTAGCCGTAAAAAAACCCCCTTTTTCCCTTAAGCCAGGGCGGGCCCTGTAAAAGGGCCCAAAAAAAAAAAAAAAAAAAAAAAAACTTTTCAAGAAAATAGCGAAAGCGCTGGGGAAAACATGGGCCCCTTGTAAAAAGGAAAGAAAACAAAAGGGGACATGCGGGAAGAAGAAAAGCAAAATTTCAATGCCCCGGGCCCAAATAAGAACCCCCCAAGGACCCTGAGTTGAGAAAAAAATTGGGGTTTCAGGGGTGTGGGGAGAAAAAAAAGTTTTCACTTCGTTTCAATTTCCCTCTCATCAAGCCCCCACCAGTGCCCGACCCTTTTTTTTTCCTTCTTTATTTTTGTGGCCCTTTTAAAGGGGGGGGCCCAACCCCCCCAAAAAAGGGCCGCTGGCTACTGACGGTCCCCACGTGGAGGCCCCGGCCCCCTATGGCTCTCCTTTGGATGGGACGGGGTCAGGGGTTGCTTTCTTTTCCCCTAATGGGGGAAAATTTTAAAAAAGGAAAAGCGGGAAACTTCCCCCCCCCCTTCTTTGAAATTTGGGGGGCCCAAAAAGCCTCACCGGGAAGATAAAGGGAGGCCCGCAATCTCTTCCCAAAACGTCCCCAGAGCCTTTGGGGTTTGGGCCCTTTCATTAGCGAAAAGGCCTCCCTCCCCTTGCCTCAAGCCCTGGGGCTTCCAAAAAAACTAATTAAAAAAAATCCAAAAATTGCGGGGCCCCCAGTGGGGGGTCTTTTTTTGAAAAAAAAAGCGGGGAAAAAAATAAAAAGAAAAAAAAGGGCCCCTTGTAAAAGGGGAATTTTAAAAAAAGGGTGGGGAAAGGGGGAAAAAGGGTTGGAAGAAGAAAAAGAAAACCCCTTTAAAAAGGAAATTAGGGGGCTAAATTTTAAACCGGGAAACCCGATTCAAAACAACGACGGGTTTCAGGGTTTCCAGCAAAAAGCCCCCTGCTGCTTTTTTTTTGCATCGGCTGTAGGGTTTCCCCCTGGGCCCAAAAAAAGGGGCTTTGTGTTTTTCCTTTTTTTACTTTTTTGCTGGCTCCTTAAGGGTTGGGGAGGCGGAACGCCCCTCTCAGGAGCCGCTGCCCTCACTGAATGCTGCCGACGTGGTCAGCGTCACGCCAATGCCACAACCTGGAGCAGCGGTGAACTCTCCGTGGACTCGGGTACGTTGAGTAACAGGGGGTTTTTGCTTTCTATTACCCCGCAACCTGGATGAACTTTTAATGAAAGGAACAACGCCCGCAAACTTCTCTCTCCCTTCCCTTCTTCGAAACTTGATAGAATGCAAATAAGCACTCCTACCGTGGCAAAGACTCAGTGAGCGCCAGCATAAGGTAGCACCCCTTACTCAAATTTCTCAGAGGCCTGTGGGCTTGGGCCTCCAGCCTCTACGTTACGTAAGTCGCCTCCAGCTTGCCGCGTTCCTCCAACCCCGGGAGCGCTGCCCCAGTTGAAAAAAAGGGCCTAGAATAAAATAAAAAAGCAACAATGCAAGAGGCCCAAGAAAAAAAAGGGGTTTTTGCTGCTTTTTTGAAGGATGAAATAGGAAGAGAAAAGCAAATAAAAAGAAAAAGAAGCATGTTCCCCTTGGGGAAAGGGAAGGGGAAAAGGATAAGGAAGTGA
>JARQOD010012851.1:0-18019 GCA_033576555.1 Oophaga sylvatica | reverse complement strand
CCCAAAACACCTACAGTCCCCATTTCAATGCCAAAAAACATAAATTCTTATTACTTAAGCTTGGCAACCTTAATTAACTTTATAATAATAGTTACGCATTGAAAACTGGGGGTTATTTTTGCAAAAATTTTGGGGGTAGGGCTGGCTCCCGGGTTTTCGTGTGCACGGGCCAAAGAGTGTCAGTGGGCCCCTTTAACACATACCACAATTCATGATGCTCCGTACGGTACAGAATTATAGGTATAGTATAATGAAAAATACTTCACTTCTTACATGACTTGACTGATATCTATGTTAAAATCTACATTAGCTCAAAACGGACAGTATATTTCTCCATACAGTATTATAGCCACCACATAGTGCGCCATACAGAATAATGAGCCCATATATTGCTCCATACAGAATAATTGGTCCCATATAATGTTCCGTACAGTATATGATGAGCTCCACATACTGCTTCGGTATATGATAGTCCACTATTAATGTGCCATAAAGATTAGGACGGTCCCCATAGAGTACAATGAGCCCCACATATTGCTCCATACAGTATAATGAGTCGCATATAAAGCTCATACGTATATGATGGGCCCCATATATTGCTCATCCAGAATTGGCTCCATTAATGCTCCATACAGAATAGGCCCATATGTGCCCATATGATGCTCCATACCCTATATGATGCCCCATAAATAAAGAACCCCATATGTTCTCAAGTATATGATGGGCCCCATGGGTGATGCTCCAGTGTCTTATGTGCCAAAGTAATGCTCCATATATAATGGGGGCAATTTATAATGCTCCATTGTATAATGGTCCCCGTAAATGCTGCTCCAGTGTCTGTTTTCCCCCTTTTAGAATGCTCCAGTATATGATGGGCCCCATGGATGCTGCTCCAGTGTCTGATCTGCCCCATTTAGAATGCTCCAGTATATGATGGGCCCCATGGATGATGCTCTAGTGTCTGTTTTCCCCCTTTTAGAATGCTCCAGTATATGATGGGCCCCATGGATGATGCTCCAGTGTCTTATGGGCCAAAATCAAGCTCCATAAATAATGGGCCACATTGTTAATGATCCATTGTATAATGGTCCCCGTGAATGCTGCTCCAGTGTCTGTTTTCCCCCTTTTAGAATGCTCCAGTATATGATGGGCCCCATGCATGTGTTGGCATATGCAACAGATTAGGACTTATTATAAGTAAAAGGAGGACTTTATGCTGACCTGACAATAGATGGCGATATTGTGTAACGTTTCCTTCTGTTTAATGTATTGTATAAGAAATAGTCTCTCTTGTAGTTTCACTTTCGTTTTGTTCCTGTTTTCCTGATGCAATGCTGAAATGACTGTGTATTTTTCTTTTACCTCAGGTTGTAAGAAGTAAAAGCTTGTTATCCCATGAAGCCTGCTCTGTGAAGTTTTCTACTGCAAAAGTGTGGATTCAGAAGCTGTGCAACAGGTTATAGGCCCAGACACAGGCACCCAGACCCAGTCACCGCAGATACAGCGTACCCAGACACCCAGATACAGTGGGCCCAGATACAGCGTAACCAGAGAATCCAGACATCACAGATCCCAAGCACCAAGAATACCAGATACCCAAGGACACTGGAACTCTCAGCAAGACCCTGGTGAATGCAGAAGAATTCTTCAGTGCAAGTCTCTACAAACAAGTAAGATAAGTTAAAATTGACAAGTAGCACAGAGCTAAAACTCGCAGCAGCTAAACTGAATGATGAGAACTATCAGCTATGGAAATTCATAGAGATGTTATTGTCTAAAGATGATTTATGGGAAGTAATCACTACAGATAGACCTGATCAAGATAATCACCAGACATGGGATAAGAAAAATAGACAAGCGAGAGTCACCATTAGCTTATTAGTGGATGATGCTCAATTAATACATATAAGAAATGAAGAAACAGCGAAAGGAATGTGGGAAGCATTAAGAAAGCTATATGAGAGACCCAACTTAAATCCCAAGTTATTTTTATTAAGAAAGCTTTACAGTATGAGACTAAGTGCAGACAGTGACATGCAGAAGCACATATTCTCAATGATGGAAGTGATATCACAGCTAAGATCTATTGGTGAAGATATTAAAGAAAGTCATATAGCAGCTATATTGTTGTGCAGTTTACCAGATTCGTATACAGCTTTAATAAATGCTCTAGAGACAAGACCAGAAACTGGCATTACATTAGAGTTTGTGAAAACAAGACTCATAGATGAATATCAGAGAAGAAAAGAACAAAGCAATGATTCTTCTACTGAAAAGGAATGTGAAAACGCTCTTAAAGCTACAGAATTTAAAAAACCCTATAATAAAGAGACAAGAGAATGCTTTAGATGTAAGAAAAAAGGTCATTTAAAGAAAGACTGTACCATATGGAAATCAGAACAACAAAAATTACAACATAAAAAGCATACACAGAAAGTAAAAAACACAATTTCCGATTCGTGTGAGAATAATTGGAATGGCACATTCAAAATAACAGACAAGAAATCATCACTTGGTTGGTTTATTGATTCAGGAGCAACGAGTCATATGACAGGTGACAAGAATTTCTTTACTGATCTTGATTTAAATAAGAAAGAAGCCATTTATCTTGCAGATGGAAGCAAAATAACCACAGAAGGTATCGGACAAGGTATGCTAAATTGTTCAAACAAGTTCGGACAAGATTCAAAGATACTTGTACAGGATGTGTTGTATGTTCCAAAATTGGAAGTCGGATTATTATCTGTGAAACGTTTAACAGCAAAAGGACTTACAGTAAAATTCAAAGATAATGAGTGTGCAATTATTGCAGGAAACAAGGTGATAACCAAAGTCAAGGCAGATGAACAATTATATCATTTTGACAAACCAAAGGAACAAATGAAGGTATGTACACATGATCACAAAAACTGTATTCACATGTGGCATAGACGTCTAGGACATAGACACCCGGACAGTATAAGGGAACTACAGAGAAAAGAATTGACAAAAGATTTAAAGATATCAGATTGCTCAATTACCATAAGATGTGAATGTTGTATAAAATCTAAAGCCACAAGGATATCTATTCCAAAAGAAAGTGAGATGAAAAGCGAAAAACCACTTGATTTGGTGCATACTGACGTATGTGGACCCATGAAAGTGACTACATCAGGAGGCAATAGATACATGTTGACTTTTATAGATGACTACTCAAGATACACAGTCACATACTTAATTAAGAACAAAAGTGAAGTTTTTGATAAACTTGTAGACTATGTAACAAGATCAAGTAACAAATTTCAAAGGAAGCCAATTGTCATCAGAAGTGATAATGGAGGTGAATTTACAGGTCACAGAATAGAAGACTACTTAAGACAAAATGGAATAGAACATCAGAAAACTGTTCCATACACACCTGAACAAAATGGAGTAGCAGAAAGGAAAAACAGAACTCTAACAGAGATGATGACATGTATGCTGACAGATTCTATACTACTAGAGAAATATTGGGGTGAGGTAGCAATGACAGCTACATATCTACAGAACCGACTTTTTTCCAGAAAACTGAAGAAAACTCCATATGAACTGTGGCAAGGTATGAAACCAAATGTCAATCATTTAAAAGTTTTTGGATGTAAAGTTTTTATATTCATTCCAACAGGAAAACGTTCCAAACTTCAAAACAGATCCATGGAAGGAATATTCATTGGATATAGTGAAAACTGCAAAGGATATAGAATCTTAGATCCCAAAACAGACAGAGTTACCGTGAGTAACAGTGTGACATTCATTGAAGATTTAAATGAAGACATTATGATTTCAGTTGAAACAAAAAATGAGAAAAACAATAGTGACATAACTGAAGAAATATCTGATGAGAAAGAAGTAGAAATTAATGAAGAACAAAATACTGAAAGTGAAGAATCACAACTACAAACAGACACAGAACCAAGACGTTCAATAAGAGAGAACAAAGGAAAACCACCAAAACGTCTCTCATACAAGACAAGTATAAGAAAAATCCATGAGCCTACATCTTGGGAAGACATATCTAAATTTTCTGAAGAAGAAGCTAATAAATGGATAGAAGCAACATAAACAGAAATTAAATCCATGCTTGATTCAAAAACATGGACACTAACAGATTTGCCAGAATGAAGAAAAGCCATAGGATGTAAATGGATTTTTAAAGTAAAATATCAAACAGATGGCACACCTGAAAGATATCGAGCAAGACTCGTAGCTAAAGGGTATTCTCAAAAATATGGAGAAGACTATGATGAAACATTTGCTCCAGTTGTCAAACACACTACAATAAGAACTTTACTTATAGTTGCAGCAATGGAAAAGATGGAACTAAGACATCTGGATGTAAAGACAGATTTTTTGAATGGAGAGTTAACAGAAGACATTTACATGGAACAACCTCCAGGATTCAAAGATGAAAAAATCCAAACAAAGTTTGTAAACTACAGAAAAGCATATATGGTTTAAAGCAAGCAGCTAAAGCGTGTGTTAGGGGTCGAGTTCCCCCTTCTGCACAAGGGGAATCTTGAACCATCTTTGCTGCGGTCTCCCATCCATCTACGGCCGCAGTGGACTCTGCTCAGCAGAGACGTTGGTCCCAGCGTCTCGCCCAGTCTAACATTGTGCAGAGGATTACTGCTGCCTCTCCAGGTTCTGCTATTGTAGCCAGTACTGGTCAGCGGCGAGCAGACGTCTTTAGGACTAAGTCCTGCATTTCCCCTTCTGAGCATGCCAAGGGTAAGATCTCTCATTGGAGATCAGGGGTCACATGCTCAGGTACTGCAGCAGCTCCTATTGGTCCCCAGGAAGGTCCTGAAACTACATGTGTTCTGGAACAGTTTCTCATTGGTCCTTTTCTGGCTGGTCCTGTAGTTGCTACTATAAAAGGGTTGCACGGCCCTGCCGCAATGCGCTAGTATAAATTGCAATATGTGCTTTGCGCCAGTGTGATCATGCACACATGTGGTTAGGGCTCGGCTGAAATAAGCCCCTAGAATACCGGCACCTCCAGTGAGGAGATTTGTATGCACGTTTTCAGGGCCTGGCTGAAATAAGCCCCTAGAATACCGGCTTCCCCGGTGAGGAGTTGCTTGTTTGCGTTGCTGAATGCATGATCACGGACTTCTATCTGCACAGCAGTTATCTGTGTATCCCTGTGGTGTTAACAGGACACAGTCTCTATTTCTGCGTCTCTACCTCAGCGACTCTGTGGTGTAACAGAGTTTGCGTATACTGCCATATAGTGCGCAGTATCGATGTCTGCAACTCTGTGAAGTAACAGCGTTCGCTTATAATGTCTCTCCTGTCGGGCAGAGCATTGGAGTGGGCCACCCCGCTGTGGGAGCATGACGACCGTGTGGTGCGGAGTGCTCCTCGCTTTATGGAGGCTCTAAAAAAGGTCTTTCTAGGACCTCAGGTCACCCACGATGCGGCGCTCCAACTGCTGGCAAGTTCACAGGGTTCGTCCTTGGTCAGCTATTTTGCTGTCCAATTTCAGACTCTGGCCACGGAGTTAGACTGGCCAGATAAAGTCCGCATTACCCTGGTTTGGAGAGGACTGGCGGGCCATGTGAAAGACGCCTTGGTTACCAGGGAGATTCCCGCCACACTGGAGAAGCTTATTGCCATATCTACCCGCATCGACCTCCGTTTTCATGAGCGGAGGTTGGAGCGGTCCCAGTGTAGGCAGAGGTTCCGGCTGGCTCCCACCTTCACCAGACCTCTAGAATCTTTTAGTCAGGCGTCCGACTCCCATGAGGCCATGGAGGTTTCTCGACCAGGACCTAAGTCCCGGGCCGCTCGAGTACCCGTGGTTTGTAACACCTGTCAGCAGTCAGGACATTATGCCAACAAATGTCCACAGCAGTCGGGAAAATGGTCGCGTCTAGTGACCCTGGGAGGAGGTTCACTAGACACTGCGGCATTTTCCATCAAGTTGTCCTTCAAGGGGACAATTATTGTAGGTCCATCCACTCTCACCGCCAAGCTCTTTGTGAATTCTGGAGCTGAGGGGAATTTCATGTCCTCTGCCTTTGCTCTCTGCCACACTATACCTCAGGTGATGCTCGCCAAATCGGTGACTGTGCGAGTAGTGAATGGATCGACTCTGCCCTCACAAATCACCCACCAGACTATCCCTCTCACTTTATCTATGTCCCCTTCCCATCAGGAGAGTATTTCCTTTCTTGTCCTGCCCGAGGGAATAGACGAGGTTTTGCTGGGAATACCTTGGCTCCGTCACCACTCTCCCCATATTGAGTGGTCCTCTGGGAGGATACTGGGTTGAGATGACTCATGTAGAGGCAGGTGTGTCAGGGAGTGCGTTCAGGTCACTACCACAGAGATACCCGTAGATCTTACTTCTCTTCCCCAGTGTTATTGGTTATACGCAGAAGTTTTCTCCAAGAAGGCGGAGGAGACTCTTCCACCTCATCGCCCCTACGACTGTCCTATTGATCTCTTGCCTGGAGCAGAACCTCCTCGGGGAAGAGTCTACCCCTCTCGCTTCCTGAGACAGAGGCCATGTCCCAGTATATTCAGGAGAATCTGGCAAGAGGGTTCATTAGGAAGTCGGTGTCACCAGCAGGGGCGGGGTTCTTCTTCGCGCAGAAGAAGAATGGAGAATTACGTCCGTGTATTGACTACAGGGGTCTTAACGCCATCACCGTCAAGAATAAGTACCCGTTGCCCCTAATCTCTGAGCTCTTTGATAGGCTCCAAGGCAGGTCCTGTAGTTGCTACTATAAAAGGGTTGCATGGCCCTGCGACCATGCGCTAGTATCAATTGCATTATGTGCTTTGCTGTGATCAAGCACGCATGTGGTTAGGGCTCGGCTGAAATAAGCCCCTAGAATACCGGCACCTCCGGTGAGGAGATTTGTATGCACGTGTTCAGGGCCTGGCTGAAATAAGCCCCTAGAATACCGGCTTCCCCGGTGAGGAGTTGCTTGTTTGCGTTGCTGAATGCATGATCACGGACTGCTATCCGAACAGCAGTTATCTGTGTATCCCTGTGGTGTTAACAGGACACAGTCTCTATTTCTGCCTCTCTACCTCAGCGACTCTGTGGTGTAACAGAGTTCGGTTATACTGCCATATAGTGCTACAGCATCGATGTCTGTGACTCTGTGAAGTCACAGAGTTCGAATATACTGCCATCTTACTAGCAGCAGGCTCTGCCTGCAAAGTGGATCCCGGTCTGCGAACGCACCTATTATTTATATTTATTTTGTGCGTTCCGCCAGCCCTAACAGCGTGGAATGACAAAATCACGGAAGTACTAACAAATGAAAAATTTCAAAGGAGCAAAGCTGATCGATACTTGTACACAAAAAGGCTGAGTAATAGATGGATTTATGTACTCATATATGTAGACGACATTTTGATTTATTTTAACCCCTTAACGACCAAGCCATTTTGTAGGTTAAAGACCAGGCCAATTTTTACAATTCTGACCACTGTCTCTTTATGAGGTTATAACTGTAGAACGCTTCTACGGATATTGGCGATTCTGAGATTGTTTTCTCGAGACATATTGTACTTCATGATAGTGGTAAAATTTCTTCAATATAACTTGCGTTTATTTATGAAAAAAATGGAAATATGGCAAAAATTTTGAAAATTTTGCAATTTTCAAACTTTAAATTTTTATGCCATTAAATCAGAAAGACATGTCACAAAAATTAGTTAATAAATAACATTTCCCACATGTCTACTTTACATCAGCACAATTTTGGAACCAAAATTTTTTTTTGTTAGGAAGTTATAAGTGTTAAAAGTTCACCAGCAATTTCTCATTTTTCCAACAAAATTTACAAAACCATTTTTTTTAGGGGCCACCTCACATTTGAAGTGAATTTGAGGGGTCACTGTGACAGAAAATACCCAAAAGTGACACCATTCTAAAAACTGCACCCCTCAACATGTTCAAAGCCACATTCAAGAAGTTTATTAACCCTTTAGGTACTTCACAAGAATTGAAGCAATGTGGAAGGAAAAAATGAACATTTAACTTTTTTTCCCAAAATTTTTCTTTCGACACAATTTTTTAAAATTTTCTCAAGGGTATCAGGAGAAAATGAACCACAATATTTGTTGTAAAATTTCTCCAGAGTACACCGATACCCCATGTGTGGGGGTAAACCACTATTTGGGCGCATGGCAGAGCTCGGAAGGGAAGCAGCGCCATTTGACTTTTTTGGCTGGAATTGAGATTGGACGCCATGTCGCATTTGGAGAGTCCCTGTGTGCCTAAACAGTAGAAACCCCCCACAAGTGACTCCATTTTGGAAACTAGACCCCCAAGGAACTTATCTAGATGTGTGGTGAGCACTTTGAACCCCAAGTGCTTCACAGAAGTTTATAACGTAGAGCCGTGAAAATAAATAAATCATATTTTTTTCCACAAAAATAATCTTTTTGCCACCAAATTTTTATTTTTATAAGGGTAACAGGAGAAATAGGACCCCAAAAGCTATTGTGCAATTTGTCCTGAGTAAGCTGATATCCCATATGTGGGGGGGAACCACTATTTTGACGCATGGCAGAGATCGAAAGGGAAGGAGCACCGTTTTTAAATGCAGACTTTGATGGAATGGTCTGCGGGTCTCATGTCGCGCTTGGAGAGCCCCTGATGTGCCTAAACAGTAGAAACCCCCCACAAATGACCCCATTTTGCAAACTAGACCCCCCAAGGAACTTATCTAGATGTGTGGTCAGCACTTTGAACCCCCAAGGGCTTCACAGAAGTTTATAACGTAGAGCAGTGAAAATAAAAAAATCATATTTTTTTCCACGAAAATGACCTTTTTGCCCCCAAATTTTTATTTTTCTAAGGGTAACAGGAGAAATAGGACCCCAAAAGCTATTGTGCATTTTGTCCTGAGTACGCTGATACCCCATATGTGGAGGGGAACCACTGTGATCGCCTTACTGCAATCTTTGGGAGGCACAATGAAAAAATCCACAAAAGGTGAAGAATTGGTTTTCTTTTTTGCGCCGTTCCTCGTGCGGTATTAGTGATTAGGCGACTTTATTCCTCGGATCGGTGCGATTACAGCGATACCAGATTTACATCTTTTTTCATGTTTAGCTTCTGTCACACACTAAAAGATGCTTTTTTTTGGAATAATTTTTTGTAAGAAATTTTTGCATCGCCGTATTTTGAGAGCTATAATTTTTCCATATTTCGGCCGACAGAGTTATCTGTGGGCTTATTTTTTGCGGGACGAGCTGACATTTTTATTGGTACCATATTCGGGCACATAACGTTTTTTGATCGCTTCCTATTCCGATTTTTGTGGAAGCAGAATGAACAAAAAACAGCAATTCAGGAATTGTTTTTTTTTTTTTTTTTACCTCCGTTCCGTGTGTGGTAAAATTGATAAAGCAGCTTTATTCTTCGGGTTACTACGATTACAACGATACCTCATTTATATATTTTTTTTTATGTTTTGGCGTTTTTTACACAATAAAAAATTTTATAGAAAAAATAATTATTTTTGCATCAGTTTATTCCGCGAGCTATAACTTTTTTATTTTTTCGCTGATGATGCTGTATAGCAGCTTGTTTTTTGCGTGACAAGATGACGTTTTCAGCGATACCATGATTATTTATATCTGACTTTTTGATCGCGTGTTATTGCACTTTTTCCAAGCGGTATGATGATACCGCTTGGAAAAAGTATAATTTACTACTTTTTTGTGTTTTTTTTTTACGGCTTTCACTGAAGGGGTTAACTAGGCTTATGCTTTTATAGATGGGATTTTTACGGACGTGGCGACACCAAACATGTGTATTTTTTTTGTTTTTTATTTTTTTTATTACATAAAAATGTGTATTTTTTAGTGGATTTTTTTAAATTATTTTTTAATATTTTTTTTACAATTTTTTTAAAAAAATGATTTTTTTTAACTTGTCCCTTTATGGGACTTTCACTTTTTTTACTTTTTATTGCAGTTACAATGCATTGCAATGCTCCAGCATTGCAATGCATTGTACCTATGGGGAAAGCTGCTGTGAGCATGGAATTGGGGGGAGGAAGGCCCTACCAATAGGGAATGACGGATGGTCACCACCTGAGCTCAAACCTGAGCCTGTCCCCTAATGCCCTCTGCGTGTCCTTCCCCCACCGCTTTCAGGATACCTCGTCCCTAGTTGTCACCTATAACTGCCCTGGCTAGTGCACTGGCCGTCAATGAGCACTAGCCTCACCTCTGCAGGTAATAAACAGGTAACAAAAACACCACACTTAGTTTTCTCTGCTGCAAAGCACGGCACAGCAGAATAAAGGCACCAGATAAGCAAACTCAGAAGAAGCACAACTGCACCCTGAGAGCACCTTCCAGCTTGGTCACTGCAGATTGCTCTAACACCGACAGTCATCTGATGCATCAGGTGACCTTTTAGAGGATGGTGAGAGTGGTCACCAACCACATCAGCTGACCTAGCAGCAGTGCAATTACACCAGTTTGCCAGCGGGGAAAAACTGACATTTATCCCCCGTTGGCGTGAAAGGAAAAAATGTTTAACTCAATGGAACCAAATCTGCCACAAATCCAAAAATGAATTGTGACAGTACCCCCCTTTCAATGAGGGGCCTCTAAAACCTCAACACCGGACCTCACCAGAAAATGACATACGGTGGGGACTCCTCGATCCACCAGAGTTCACTCCTCCAGTCACCTGACCCTCATGGAATTGGGGGGAGCCTGCCTATTGCAGCCTGATGGAGGTAATAATAACATAGGCTCCAGAGGCGCCACAAATCTCCAGAGTGCCAACCTGTGGAAAGTATTGTGTACGTGCATTACTGGGGTGACTCCAGCTGGAAAGTCCCCTGGCAGATAATGGCTGACACGAGATACGGCCCGATCACCCTGGAACTCCAGGTCCCAATAACACACTTCCACCTGATGTTTTGGTGGACACCCACATGTACTAGTTCACATACAGGTCCGGACCTGAACGATTATTGCCACGCATGCGTTTGCCACAAGATGGTGAAATCTTTGAAGAACCAACAGCAGAGGTGTCCCCCTGTGTCACCACACTCACACCCCCACTATGCACAGAGGGAACCACCACCCTCCCCTGCTCCCCTGACCCCTCCTTCTAAGAGGACTCCGACACTCAGGGTTAACTTGTGGTGAGGGTTGAGTCTTGCCCCCACTACCTGGCAGCACCTCAGCTGTCCCCCACCGGAGACAAAGGGGTAGGTTGTAAAAGGACGGCAAAGATCATGGTTCCTGGGCAGCAGTACTTACACGACTGGTCCAAGCTGACTACTTCCCTGGACAGCCAATCTATGACCCAGTTGCGTTTTTTCAACCAAGGGAGGCCTTAAACGATGGGAGTTGGCATTCCCCCAAGACGTAGCACGACAGGGACTCTTCATGACGAGTTCCTATGCGCAGGTGTATATTATCTATGACTTGAGTCACCCTCCCCTGGCTGACTGGGACAGAGTCAATGGCCTGAACACTTAGGAGTCTCGCTAGCATCTTACTCATCAGGCCATGGGTTTGGACAAAGTGAGCATCCACCAAATTGACTCCTGCTCCACTGTCTACAAGCACCGGTATAGTCTCAGTCACCATAACAACATAAAAAGCATACACAGAAAGTAAAAAACACAATTTCCGATTCGTGTGAGAATAATTGGAATGGCACATTCAAAATAACAGACAAGAAATCATCACTTGGTTGGTTTATTGATTCAGGAGCAACGAGTCATATGACAGGTGACAAGAATTTCTTTACTGATCTTGATTTAAATAAGAAAGAAGCCATTTATCTTGCAGATGGAAGCAAAATAACCACAGAAGGTATCGGACAAGGTATGCTAAATTGTTCAAACAAGTTCGGACAAGATTCAAAGATACTTGTACAGGATGTGTTGTATGTTCCAAAATTGGAAGTCGGATTATTATCTGTGAAACGTTTAACAGCAAAAGGACTTACAGTAAAATTCAAAGATAATGAGTGTGCAATTATTGCAGGAAACAAGGTGATAACCAAAGTCAAGGCAGATGAACAATTATATCATTTTGACAAACCAAAGGAACAAATGAAGGTATGTACACATGATCACAAAAACTGTATTCACATGTGGCATAGACGTCTAGGACATAGACACCCGGACAGTATAAGGGAACTACAGAGAAAAGAATTGACAAAAGATTTAAAGATATCAGATTGCTCAATTACCATAAGATGTGAATGTTGTATAAAATCTAAAGCCACAAGGATATCTATTCCAAAAGAAAGTGAGATGAAAAGCGAAAAACCACTTGATTTGGTGCATACTGACGTATGTGGACCCATGAAAGTGACTACATCAGGAGGCAATAGATACATGTTGACTTTTATAGATGACTACTCAAGATACACAGTCACATACTTAATTAAGAACAAAAGTGAAGTTTTTGATAAACTTGTAGACTATGTAACAAGATCAAGTAACAAATTTCAAAGGAAGCCAATTGTCATCAGAAGTGATAATGGAGGTGAATTTACAGGTCACAGAATAGAAGACTACTTAAGACAAAATGGAATAGAACATCAGAAAACTGTTCCATACACACCTGAACAAAATGGAGTAGCAGAAAGGAAAAACAGAACTCTAACAGAGATGATGACATGTATGCTGACAGATTCTATACTACTAGAGAAATATTGGGGTGAGGCAGCAATGACAGCTACATATCTACAGAACCGACTTTTTTCCAGAAAACTGAAGAAAACTCCATATGAACTGTGGCAAGGTATGAAACCAAATGTCAATCATTTAAAAGTTTTTGGATGTAAAGTTTTTATATTCATTCCAACAGGAAAACTTCCAAACTTCAAAACAGATCCATGGAAGGAATATTCATTGGATATAGTGAAAACTGCAAAGGATATAGAATCTTAGATCCCAAAACAGACAGAGTTACCGTGAGTAACAGTGTGACATTCATTGAAGATTTAAATGAAGACATTATGATTTCAGTTGAAACAAAAAATGAGAAAAACAATAGTGACATAACTGAAGAAATATCTGATGAGAAAGAAGTAGAAATTAATGAAGAACAAAATACTGAAAGTGAAGAATCACAACTACAAACAGACACAGAACCAAGACGTTCAATAAGAGAGAACAAAGGAAAACCACCAAAACGTCTCTCATACAAGACAAGTATAAGAAAAATCCATGAGCCTACATCTTGGGAAGACATATCTAAATTTTCTGAAGAAGAAGCTAATAAATGGATAGAAGCAACATAAACAGAAATTAAATCCATGCTTGATTCAAAAACATGGACACTAACAGATTTGCCAGAATGAAGAAAAGCCATAGGATGTAAATGGATTTTTAAAGTAAAATATCAAACAGATGGCACACACTGAAAGATATCGAGCAAGACTCGTAGCTAAAGGGTATTCTCAAAAATATGGAGAAGACTATGATGAAACATTTGCTCCAGTTGTCAAACACACTACAATAAGAACTTTACTTATAGTTGCAGCAATGGAAAAGATGGAACTAAGACATCTGGATGTAAAGACAGATTTTTTGAATGGAGAGTTAACAGAAGACATTTACATGGAACAACCTCCAGGATTCAAAGATGAAAGAAATCCAAACAAAGTTTGTAAACTACAGAAAAGCATATATGGTTTAAAGCAAGCAGCTAAAGCGTTGTTAGGGGTCGAGTTCTCCCTTCTGCACAAGGGGAATCTTGAACCATCTTTGCTGCGGTCTCCCATCCATCTACGGCCGCAGTGGACTCTGCTCAGCAGAGACGTTGGTCCCAGCGTCTCGCCCAGTCTAACATTGTGCAGAGGATTACTGCTGCCTCTCCAGGTTCTGCTATTGTAGCCAGTACTGGTCAGCGGCGAGCAGACGTCTTTAGGACTAAGTCCTGCATTTCCCCTTCTGAGCATGCCAAGGGTAAGATCTCTCATTGGAGATCAGGGGTCACATGCTCAGGTACTGCAGCAGCTCCTATTGGTCCGCCAGGAAGGTCCTGAAACTACATGTGTTCTGGAACAGTTTCTCATTGGTCCTTTTCTGGCTGGTCCTGTAGTTGCCACTGTAAAAGGGTTGCATGGCCCTGCCGCAATGCGCTAGTATAAATTGCAATATGTGCTTTGCGCCAGTGTGATCATGCACACATGTGGTTAGGGCTCGGCTGAAATAAGCCCCTAGAATACCGGCACCTCCAGTGAGGAGATTTGTATGCACGTTTTCAGGGCCTGGCTGAAATAAGCCCCTAGAATACCGGCTTCCCCGGTGAGGAGTTGCTTGTTTGCGTTGCTGAATGCATGATCACGGACTTCTATCTGCACAGCAGTTATCTGTGTATCCCTGTGGTGTTAACAGGACACAGTCTCTATTTCTGCGTCTCTACCTCAGCGACTCTGTGGTGTAACAGAGTTTGCGTATACTGCCATATAGTGCGCAGTATCGATGTCTGCAACTCTGTGAAGTAACAGCGTTCGCTTATAATGTCTCTCCTGTCGGGCAGAGCATTGGAGTGGGCCACCCCGCTGTGGGAGCATGACGACCGTGTGGTGCGGAGTGCTCCTCGCTTTATGGAGGTCTCTAAAAAAGGTCTTTCTAGGACCTCAGGTCACCCACGATGCGGCGCTCCAACTGCTGGCAAGTTCACAGGGTTCGTCCTTGGTCAGCTATTTTGCTGTCCAATTTCAGACTCTGGCCACGGAGTTAGACTGGCCAGATAAAGTCCGCATTACCCTGGTTTGGAGAGGACTGGCGGGCCATGTGAAAGACGCCTTGGTTACCAGGGAGATTCCCGCCACACTGGAGAAGCTTATTGCCATATCTACCCGCATCGACCTCCGTTTTCATGAGCGGAGGTTGGAGCGGTCCCAGTGTAGGCAGAGGTTCCGGCTGGCTCCCACCTTCACCAGACCTCTAGAATCTTTTAGTCAGGCGTCCGACTCCCATGAGGCCATGGAGGTTTCTCGACCAGGACCTAAGTCCCGGGCCGCTCGAGTACCCGTGGTTTGTAACACCTGTCAGCAGTCAGGACATTATGCCAACAAATGTCCACAGCAGTCGGGAAAATGGTCGCGTTCAGTGACCCTGGGAGGAGGTTCACTAGACACTGCGGCATTTTCCATCAAGTTGTCCTTCAAGGGGACAATTATTGTAGGTCCATCCACTCTCACGCCGAGCTCTTTGTGAATTCTGGAGCCGAGGGGAATTTCATGTCCTCTGCCTTTGCTCTCTGCCACACTATACCTCAGGTGATGCTCGCCAAATCGGTGACTGTGCGAGTAGTGAATGGATCGACTCTGCCCTCACAAATCACCCACCAGACTATCCCTCTCACTTTATCTATGTCCCCTTCCCATCAGGAGAGTATTTCCTTTCTTGTCCTGCCCGAGGGAATAGACGAGGTTTTGCTGGGAATACCTTGGCTCCGTCACCACTCTCCCCATATTGAGTGGTCCTCTGGGAGGATACTGGGTTGAGATGACTCATGTAGAGGCAGGTGTGTCAGGGAGTGCGTTCAGGTCACTACCACAGAGATACCCGTAGATCTTACTTCTCTTCCCCAGTGTTATTGGTTATACGCAGAAGTTTTCTCCAAGAAGGCGGAGGAGACTCTTCCACCTCATCGCCCCTACGACTGTCCTATTGATCTCTTGCCTGGAGCAGAACCTCCTCGGGGAAGAGTCTACCCCTCTCGCTTCCTGAGACAGAGGCCATGTCCCAGTATATTCAGGAGAATCTGGCAAGAGGGTTCATTAGGAAGTCGGTGTCACCAGCAGGGGCGGGGTTCTTCTTCGCGCAGAAGAAGAATGGAGAATTACGTCCGTGTATTGACTACAGGGGTCTTAACGCCATCACCGTCAAGAATAAGTACCCGTTGCCCCTAATCTCTGAGCTCTTTGATAGGCTCCAAGGCAGGTCCTGTAGTTGCTACTATAAAAGGGTTGCATGGCCCTGCGACCATGCGCTAGTATCAATTGCATTATGTGCTTTGCTGTGATCAAGCACGCATGTGGTTAGGGCTCGGCTGAAATAAGCCCCTAGAATACCGGCACCTCCGGTGAGGAGATTTGTATGCACGTGTTCAGGGCCTGGCTGAAATAAGCCCCTAGAATACCGGCTTCCCCGGTGAGGAGTTGCTTGTTTGCGTTGCTGAATGCATGATCACGGACTGCTATCCGAACAGCAGTTATCTGTGTATCCCTGTGGTGTTAACAGGACACAGTCTCTATTTCTGCCTCTCTACCTCAGCGACTCTGTGGTGTAACAGAGTTCGGTTATACTGCCATATAGTGCTACAGCATCGATGTCTGTGACTCTGTGAAGTCACAGAGTTCGAATATACTGCCATCTTACTAGCAGCAGGCTCTGCCTGCAAAGTGGATCCCGGTCTGCGAACGCACCTATTATTTATATTTATTTTGTGCGTTCCGCCAGCCCTAACAGCGTGGAATGACAAAATCACGGAAGTACTAACGAATGAAAAATTTCAAAGGAGCAAAGCTGATCGATACTTGTACACAAAAAGGCTGAGTAATAGATGGATTTATGTACTCATATATGTAGACGACATTTTGATTTATTTTAACCCCTTAACGACCAAGCCATTTTGTAGGTTAAAGACCAGGCCAATTTTTACAATTCTGACCACTGTCTCTTTATGAGGTTATAACTGTGGAACGCTTCTACGGATATTGGCGATTCTGAGATTGTTTTCTCGAGACATATTGTACTTCATGATAGTGGTAAAATTTCTTCAATATAACTTGCGTTTATTTATGAAAAAAATGGAAATATGGCAAAAATTTTGAAAATTTTGCAATTTTCAAACTTTAAATTTTTATGCCATTAAATCAGAAAGACATGTCACAAAAATTAGTTAATAAATAACATTTCCCACATGTCTACTTTACATCAGCACAATTTTGGAACCAAAATTTTTTTTTGTTAGGAAGTTATAAGTGTTAAAAGTTCACCAGCAATTTCTCATTTTTCCAACAAAATTTACAAAACCATTTTTTTTAGGGGCCACCTCACATTTGAAGTGAATTTGAGGGGTCACTGTGACAGAAAATACCCAAAAGTGACACCATTCTAAAAACTGCACCCCTCAACATGTTCAAAGCCACATTCAAGAAGTTTATTAACCCTTTAGGTACTTCACAAGAATTGAAGCAATGTGGAAGGAAAAAATGAACATTTAACTTTTTTTCCCAAAATTTTTCTTTCGACACAATTTTTTAAAATTTTCTCAAGGGTATCAGGAGAAAATGAACCACAATATTTGTTGTAAAATTTCTCCAGAGTACACCGATACCCCATGTGTGGGGGTAAACCACTATTTGGGCGCATGGCAGAGCTCGGAAGGGAAGCAGCGCCATTTGACTTTTTTGGCTGGAATTGAGATTGGACGCCATGTCGCATTTGGAGAGTCCCTGTGTGCCTAAACAGTAGAAACCCCCCACAAGTGACTCCATTTTGGAAACTAGACCCCCAAGGAACTTATCTAGATGTGTGGTGAGCACTTTGAACCCCCAAGTGCTTCACAGAAGTTTATAACGTAGAGCCGTGAAAATAAATAAATCATATTTTTTTCCACAAAAATAATCTTTTTGCCACCAAATTTTTATTTTTATAAGGGTAACAGGAGAAATAGGACCCCAAAAGCTATTGTGCAATTTGTCCTGAGTAAGCTGATATCCCATATGTGGGGGGGAACCACTATTTTGATGCATGGCAGAGATCGAAAGGGAAGGAGCACCGTTTTTTAAATGCAGACTTTGATGGAATGGTCTGCGGGTCTCATGTCGCGCTTGGAGAGCCCCTGATGTGCCTAAACAGTAGAAACCCCCCACAAATGACCCCATTTTGCAAACTAGACCCCCCAAGGAACTTATCTAGATGTGTGGTCAGCACTTTGAACCCCCAAGGGCTTCACAGAAGTTTATAACGTAGAGCAGTGAAAATAAAAAAATCATATTTTTTTCCACGAAAATGACCTTTTT